>JAQGCA010000453.1:0-28135 GCA_034698945.1 Protaphorura quadriocellata
AGATGGCATTTTGGATGTGTCGTGTTGACCTCGAATTGTGGTTCATTATGTAGGCAATCGAAGAGGTCAGTGATGCCAGATTTCATGGTGATCGGAAAATATCCCAAAGGGTCAGTGCTGCTTTGGACAAAGCACCACAAAATGAAGTAAAAATTCTTGCTGATGACCTTGAAACGGACTTATCCGGAGAGAATGGTTAGTGCGATTGACGTAGTTTAAATTAATTCCGTGATCAGGAGACCATATAGTGGCATACCTTACTATATAGACAATTTCAGGATGTATCGACTGCATACTGTATTTGACTAATTTTTACATTTTTTCTAGACCCTCCACAAACCCAGGCTGAATTTCTGGCTGAAGTTAGGAAAGAAATATTAGATGCGATTTTCAAAAAAACGAAGGACGTCTCCACTCATACCAAAACTACACGAAATTCAGTCATCCAAAATTTAAAAACTACGGTAATGACTAACACATGTGGTATTACACTCACTCCAGGACTAATATTCTTCACGCATTTCAGATGGAATATTATGGAAAAATGGAGGAACCTTTCAAGAAAATTACTCCTGAAAATGCAATGAGAAAATCGGATGCAAACACAATGGTGTGCCTAGTTTACGGCCATAAACTTCGTGTAGCCAAGGGATCAGGTGGTGCGAAGGTAGACATGACTCGACAGTCGACACATCAACAAATTTCATATGTGTAAGTACATTATACTTGTACTAGGGCAATGAAAATGATAATGATCGTCACTTTTTCCTCATTTTCAGTTTTGGAACCACTCGTTTGTTCAATTTGTGACACGACTTTTGCAAAACCGTCAGGTTTGCAACTACACCTCAAAAATAATCACATTGTACCTCCCATCGGAACTTTCATTTATGTGGAAGAACACCTTAGCAAAAACCTTAAGTGTGTTGAGTTTAGGGGATTTGAAAACGAAGGTACCATTCATTGATTCATTTCATAAAGCTCTAGTGTGATTTTTTTAATCACCGCGGGTTCTCCAGTGTTTCTAATCTAAAAAATCTATTTCTGTACAGTTCAGCAAAAAATTACTCAACTTTATTTTATCACATGGAAGAAGAAAGAAGATGGGGCAGTCATGGGGATCAGTGTGGACATGACTTCCTTAAAAGATGTTTGTCTGGCGGCGAAGGATTTGTGGAGATGTGTTTCAGGAGGAGCTAAATTGGACAAGGACGGGAACGACGAGGCAAGAACTTGCAGTTATCGTCATCGAATCAACGATGGATGGTACTTTGATAGTACAGAAGCTACCCCACTAGGAATCTACGGAGGTAACGAAGGTGCCGGAATTACCCTCAAATGGTTTTTGAGGATCGTCACAAACGCCGAGTGCCATCAGCGATCGGAAAGTGGATTAATCCGAGCCGTTACTTGTGAAGACCAAATTCTGAACACCCTAAGACAAAATCTTCATAGATTTCCCCAAGGAAATCAAAAGTTTTTTAATAATAAAGATTGGAAGAAGGGAACTCGTTCATCTCAGTTGATGAGGAGTCGGAAGTGAAAAAACCGAGGAACTATTTAACTTACGTTAGTTAACTCATGTGTATGTACAGAGTTCATAGATTTAAGTGGTCCTATTTGCAATTTATTCATTAGTTAAGTTTTCTATGCATATACTTTGTCCTTCGTTCCTTTCGATGGCTCAAAGCCGGGTCCGAATGTTGACAACAGTGCGAACTGAAATTCTTGACCGTAATAAAAGTAATTAACTAACTGACTAACCCCTTAATTAATGAGATACACTTTATAAATTGTATTATAGTATGTACGTACCTCCACAGGCCACTTGCCACAAATGATCCCCTCTAACTAACAGAAATAATTCTTGCAACTCCTTTTGACTAAATTTCACTTGTATTCCGGCACCACTATTCCCATTCGAATTGGACACGCTGCGAAGTGCATTTCTCATCGTCACGTCTTCCAAAGTTTGAACAACTTTCAATCGGTGTTTTAATCTTAGCGTCTCAATCTCAGTGGCTGTGACTGCACCGAACTTTCTGTATGATTCAAATATTAAATTTGAAATCCCGACAGATTTTTTGTGGCTTTTTTCCATACGGCTCTTGGGGCCGATGGGAGTTCCAGGAGGGACAGTGTTGAAAGTCATGCCTGCTGGTGAAGGCGATTTACTCAAATCTTCTCCGATGTCAATCAGTTCTTCTTCGACGACGTAAATTCCATTCAAATAATCAGTTAACAGTTGCATGGCTTCTCCTTCATCCTTACACTCGAGCAAGGCCTCTTCATTAGATTCCAGAATCGCTAGTGCTATTTGAAAAACAATCTTCGCTCCATCGTAGAAAAAACAGTCGATTATAAAAACGGCACAGTCGTAGGACATCACACTGGAACAAGAAAAAAATATAGAATCCCCGTGAATTCTAATTACGATTCAACAAAAGCCTCGAATTCTATTAGATCGAGACCAGATTATCTGATGAACAGACCACAAGACAGACTACAAGATCTGCCCTTCTCCGACCAGTTTCAGATTATTTTATGTGGGAATTTCGGAACCGGGATGATGACTGCGGCGGGTAACACTTTGTCAGTCAAATAAGTCCCGTGGATATTTCTAATTTGAGATAGACAATTGTAGTGATAAACACTGCTGATCTCGAATCTATAATCTGACTAGCTACGTCTGAGGTTGATTCCGGGCGATTTTTTAAGATCAGATCAGGGTATCGCTTAATCATCAAACGCTCACTTACTACTTATATTACTCTAATTAGTCTTCTACTCTAAAGATAGTCTAGAGTCCATAAGCTCAACCCATGACGTTCGTTTCAAAAAATGTTTACCTCAAGAAAAGTGTGAGAAACCACGACAGACAAATCATTCCAATCATTCCAAGTTTACTCAAATGAGCGTGAAGTTTCGGCGTGTATTTTTCCATAAGTTCGTCCATCACAGCTTGATCCACTAAAGCACCTACAACTCTGCAAACAAATTAGATGTTTTGATTAAAGGTTACTACTTAGGTTACCTTATTTATGATTCCCATCTAGCAATTATAATGGTAATGAACTAAGGTAATGAACCCATGCGCACGACACTACTATTTATTTTTAGTTATGTAAGAAATAGTCTTAGTTTTCTTGATCCAGCACCGGACAATGATGTCAAGGCTTTGCTCAAGCCAAACTCTTTCGGTGAAGGTGAAAATTACAAAATTGAAGAACATTATGAAGCACTGATTTCAGGGAAAATGCTGGAAGTGTCACCATTGGTTAAAAAACGTCGTTTATAGTACTTTTGGTATTTGTGAAAGTACCTACGTTAAAAATTGCTCAGACTAGAATTTGGTTAAAAGATTAAAATTGGTACCTCCTGTTGTAATAATCTGGCAAAAGCCTCTCACAAATAGCGACGAGGAGCCAAAACGCTTCTTCTTCGCTGCAGTATAAAAGTAGAACTGAAGCCACCATGTTCATTGCCTAATAAGGCAAAGAAAATTGATTAACTACTTCAGTGCGACGAAACTAAAATCGCTGACTTGCGGTGGGATCCAGTCGCTTCGGGGGATTACTTCGTGGTATGACTCAAATTGAATCACTTCGGTGAATTAAATTTTTACGCTAATAAATTCGAATCGCTAAACTCGCATGGGAAAATTGTTTGGTGTTCGTCATAATGACTTATATAAAATATAAATTATATATATATATATATATATACGTATATACTTATATAAATGACTATTGTGTTTATTTTCTCCGTGAGTATGTTACATGAATATAATTTCAACAAAAGCTAACCACGAAATTACGTACCTGACAATATCCTATATGTGGATTCCTATGAGCATAAGCACTCAACACCCGTCTCAAAGCGTTTAATCCTATGTCCTCATGAAACGCAGGGTGTTCCTATACATGAATACATGTATAATTATACAATAATACATGAATAATTTCAATATTTACTATTAAATCCTTTTTCATAACATTTTTACATTTTTTATCTTATGTATAAATCTATAATTATTTTGCTATACTCTGCTAACATACGTTGATCCGTACTCTATCAACCTGTAGGATTCGGCCAAGACCTTACCGGCAAGGAACGATGCAAATCTCTTTCAATCTCTTCGTTCGCCTGACATTTTTTCGCCAAGGCTTGTTCTACAAGGTAACCGTAATGTCCGACATGAATAGAGATATCATTTAGAGCTCCCGAATACACTAGCCATATTTCGCAGCGTAATTTATCTGGAATTCCTCGAGTGACAAGGTTCGCGGTCTCAACGGTTCTGTACATTGAGATTCCTCGTCCATATTCTTCAAAATGTTTGCTCCAATCTATTTCTTTCGCTGCTTCACTGGCCAATACTTCACCGTGGACTGGCATCGAGAATAATTCCATCAGTGGTTGATGCAAAATTCCTTCGCCTGGAAATGTACAGCGGAAATGAGTATCGGGATCGGCCAAACCAAACAATAATTTAATTAGTCACAAGGTATCGTTATTTTCTCACATTGGGATTTCCTGTGATGCCTGTCATCCTCAGATGATTCCAGAAGAATAAAACTATTGGAGGAACTGCACGAACTTGCAGTATCAGCAATTCTAAAAAAGAAAAAGGAATTAATTTAGCAAGACTCGTAGGATCTAGTCATCAAATGCCAGACAAGTTGGCTACTACTGGTGACCAGGCAGTGACGGTCTCTCAACTCAAATGGTTACGGAGACAGCTAGAGATTCCACTGCACTCAAAATATATCCATACTTACTCCTTAAATCTTGGACTACTTGACGTCTTCCCAAGAAGCTCCGACAATTTTTGAGAAAGAAAATCCCTGTCCGACACTTGTGTGAACAAAAATGACATTTTTTGGTTCATCGTGAAAAGAATTGATTTCTCTCCAATATGACTCTGAGTCTCCGCAGAGCCTTTCTCTATCACAAGGACATCCCTCAAAGGAATTATCACACTCACTAGAAACGGTACCTGCGGAAATCAAATCGGTAATTCAGTACGCCGATTTGGACTACAAAATATGTTAGATTTATTTGAACTTACGACGCTTTGAAAGCACACATAATTATTGGAAAGGAACATTGTGCCAGTGATCTCTCTGAAACAAACATCAACGATTTTTATAAATAAAATCGACTTAGTATTAAGTAGTCTAGAAGCTATATATTACCTGTTTTCTTTTAGTATGGCAAAGGGAAGGGGTACTATGAATTGCGCTTACGAGTACGACGTTTGACGGTGGTAAGTCAGTCGATCCGAGTCCGATTCGTAGTACCCCTCCCCTTTGCAATACTCAAACAGGTAATATAATATACCTTCTAGACTACTTAAGTATTCGTAGGTGTAAATACTTTTTGTTGTAAGGAGTCCAAAGTGCACACGCGGTTTTCCCATCCAATTTCTCTTCACGGGGTAAACGAAATCTAGAACGATAAGCCTCGGAATGGGCACGAGCATCCAAATCTCTTTTTAAAACAGACGCCTTCCTTGGCACATTTCTGCTTAGTTTTGAAAGAAGGTCACGATCTTCTCGGAAGCTCTCCTCGTCGATTAGCCTGTAGAGATTAAACAAAAATATTCCAATATTTACAAAAAAAAATTGTATGTATTAGACGAAAAACTGAATTCAATTACTGTCTCATGGCCAGGTTAGCCAATTGCGTCATCAGTTTAAAGGTATCCGATTTATGCATGAACATGGAGAAATGGTACTAAAAATAAAAAAAAATACCAGATATACAAAATGGATAAATAATATAAGAATGAAAACTTTTAGCTAAAATTTCACCACTTCTTGTCGGGATGTAACACGGATGGAGTCAGGAAAAAGGAATGAATTGATTTTGTCCAAACCCGTAACTTCGGTCCATCTTAAAACAAACTTTGTTTCTTTTCCCAGCAAATAAGAATAGAAACAAAGATGGGTTACACTTAAGTACAGCCACCCTTGTCTTGGCATGTTATTTCTCCAGTAGCTACGAAAATATCATACACGTTTCGATAAGTTACAATCTTAATAAAATTAGAAACTTAAAAAAATTCGAATGGATACCAACCTGCAGGAATAATAATTAATCAGTTTCTCCTCCGCCGGCATTTCGAATAGACGATGAAATCTTTGGGAAGAAGCCCTGAATGCCTGAGATTCGACATCTGAAATAAAAGAAATCGATAAGAATATTCAAATTTATTTGATTTATAATTTAATTTCACACAAGTTCTTAAGAATCGTCCTACCTTCAGTGCTTTCACATTTCGGTTGCGTGTGAGCGACCAGAGACTCAATTTTACATCGCACGAATTCAGTCACTTGATCTTCATCATCAAAACTAGACAGTGTATTAATTAAGTTCTTCTGAACCCATTCCCAATCTTCTAAAATTTCTTTCTGTGTCAACGCACAGGCTACCACTGAAAAAAAGCAATTGAAAAGGTGAAACCAGGAACCAGAACACCTTATTTTATGCCCGGATATCAGGCAAGTGTGCCACGAAATGATGAAAGCGGTTATCAAGTCCTGTACGTCTTAGTTTTACATTACGTCAGTATAAATCCCGAGCCTGGAGCCATAGGGAAGTTTATATAGATATACAGGTGGCATTTTGTATTTGGCTTACAATAATAAACTTCTGAGCGAGGAGTTTGATGAAGAATTCGGTATGGAGGAGGCTTAGAGTCCAAAACCGTATCCAGCGTTCGAACAAGAATTGAAGTAATATTCCGTTTTGTGCGTCCATGTCCGTGACGATGTTGCAAAATGAAATAAATATTTGCTTGCTCCGTTACCCTTTAACATTAAAATAATTCTATAAATTAATCAGATTCAGACGTCAAGTAATCCCACAAAAACTTACCAAAACGCATTGGCAACAAGAATCTCCTCCGGCTTCACCCACATTATGTCTCCCAATTCTCCCTCACGGAGTGGAGCTTTTCTTGGTGGATTTGAATCCGAAGTTTTAATATAGAGAAAGTAATTTTAGCAGTCACGAACCCCACCAGACAACAGCTTCGCTTTCTCAATTTCCAATTTAAGTCGTGTTCTTCTTGATTCAGAGTTTCTAATCAGTCAGGAGCTCAATTGGGTTTCTAAAATTCGTCGTCCACCACGATAACAGTGCATGGTCAAGAATAACAGTAACAGTAACAGTGGTGAAATCTAGAGTAAATGAACAATGATATGAAATAAAATTAGATCGTGATCGCATGACGCAAACACATACCACCCACTGAACAAAAGAAAATAACTTGTGCGTACCTAATTTTATTATTATTAAGTCAAAATTTGTCCACCTAAGCCATAGACTAGTAGGTACAACGAAACAACGAACGAAACAGACCCTCGACACGAGTAAACTAAAATAAAATGAGAAAACCTTTAACGAGTGATAATAAATGTCAAATGAGCTGAACCTAAACACGGCTGGTTAATCAATAACATAACATTCTCTGTGCAGTCTGTCCAATGCAATGATGAAGCACTATAGCTTATGGCACTTCATAGACATAAGTAAATAGTAATAAATTATGGTCTGAAATAATGACAATAGTCCACAAATTGATAATAAAGTAAACAGACAAACAGAGGCTGGTTATATCGTTTATAATATACCAAAATAATTTCCAGACGCTGCGTACACAGTGGACTGGCACGCACTAACTGAAAATAGAACACACCCACTAAAACTCGATTCAATTATTCACGGAAGTAATGTTTGGACAGGCAAGCGGTGCACAATAATTATTTACAGGAGTGTCGTCACTCGTGTCACAGGGGTCAAGTTGTCTTGTCTACCAAACCAACTCAATCCATACCTAGCGCCTAGCGGATTATGCTTTCGCCTGGTAATAATTTTGCCACATAAGCTGTGCTCATCTGTTTCACAAAAGTACACTCATATGAATAACCTCTTACGATTAGTAATATACAGGGTGTTCACGAAAAAGGTATTAATTGTTTGTGTTTTTTTCGTTGTTGGGGGTTTAGTCTCATTGCCTGTAATGTAAATTTTCGTAACTACGACAAGATTCCAACAAACAATTGATACCTTTTTCGTGAACACCCTGTATATAACGATAACATGTATTGTGGTGTCGAACTGTCTAATCTTGTAAAATTAGGTTATTGATTATAATTGATAATACCAAATCAAAGCATGAAGAACAATGGACAAAATAAATGCGCCCGGTTAAAAATTTTGAACAATCAGCAATCTTAACTTCATCTGAGTAAACGACTCATATAAACACAAAAGTTTCCACAATTTTCACCGAGAAATTATATTGACATGTTTAAAGGTCCAATATTTTATGAGTGAATACAGGACTCAGAAATCAGAAATCGATCAACCTATTTAATAGTAGATCGTTGCTCTGCTTATCACTTCTATTTCGGAAAATGCATTCAATCAATCACAAATAATGTATACACGTAGAAGTTCGGGGATGCTATAGGATAAAGAATAGAAATAGTGATGGAAAAATATAGTAGCCAGTGCCTGTCACTTTACGTATGCAGTCTTGTAGAGCAAAAGTCTACGAAATTCAAGTTTTCAGAATTACGAAAAGTCAACACATAGCCAAAGGTCAACGGTCAACTTTGCTGACCGCCGACCTCAGCATCAAGGTTCGTTCAATGGTATGAATTTCAGATTTTCCAAAATTATTCGCCCTGACATATCCCCTTCTCATAAAGGTTTATTCCCTAAAGGTGAAAACGATATTTTCACAAAAACTCGGACTGAAAGGGAAAAAGTGAAATTTTTTAATTTTTTGCTGCCACAAATTTTTACATGGTCCACCTTAAACGTGTGGTTTTGTAACTGGAAAAGTCGAATTTTATTATAATAACCAAAATGTGTAGGGGTACGGAATAAATAATATTCTTGCGTACCCCTACACATTTCGTTAATCATTATTTTGAAGAGGCATTCAAATTTGCAGGAGAAAGTTCAAAGAGTTTATCAGTGAATTTGAACCTCGATATACCAATTCCACTAACAAAAATCAAAACATTATGATACTATTTTGTGCAGATTGGCAACAATTGACTAATTAATCAACGTAATTGACCATACCTTTGGTATACGTTACGTGTGACAATGCAGCAGGAGTCCAATTCAAGGACGAAACTTACAAACACTGTCACTGTCAATTAACACGAAAGGCAAAAATCGGTATAAAAACACAACAAAATCCAAAATTCTGGTAAATATTTTGATTCAAATCAAGAATTTGATTTAGATTTTTGAACTGGACCACGAAAACAGCAGGGGACAATAGAAACAAGTGAAATGGCCGCGGGGAAGTGTCATTCCAATGCAAATCAACTCAACTCCATGTCTCTCTCACAAGCACATGTATCTCAATGGCAAATATTCCATAAAACGGCTCAAATTTAATTTTTAATTGTGAAATAATTGTCGTAACATTAACTTTAAAAGTCGATTTTACACTTTGACAAATGGACAACTTTAATTTGTGTTCGTTGACTTGTGTTGATGTTGATGCAAATTATTTGGATTGGAATGGGAGGTGGCAATTTTCATCAGTCGCGCAGTTAGTCCGTGGACGTCATTCATATCTTGATGATTTAGTGACTAGCATTAAAAATTCGCTCAACTTTCAAGTGCGAGATAATGGATATTATGACAAATTGTCCGCGTCAGAAAGCTAATTCTACAATTATACTTTGGTGTCTATAACAAAAGGAAACAATTGTAATCGTTATGAATTTTACCATTCCGGAATGCCAACAGGGATATATACTGAGCTGATAACTGAGTTTAATATAATATTATACACATGATTTCAATTCAAAAATCTCAAGAAAAATACGGAAGGGCTTTTTTTCAATCACACACACTTTTAGATATAATTCGAGTTCACCAGGTATTACACTCGAAAGTTTCCTTTCAAAACCGTAGAATCGCGATACGAATCGTCGGCAACCGTGCGCGCATAGTGTTAAGGTTAAATCCGAAGAGTTTGAGTTTAATATGGCGGAGGGGGGTTAATGGCAATCATCTTTACCATTGCTTTTTTTTGCAAACATCTTTATTCTCTTTCTTTGTAATAAGGTGGCGACTCCTAGCCTCCAATCGCAGCTTTGACCAAAGAAGCGGGCCGATAGATTCTGTATCAGTGTGTGGTGTCAGCGCACACCTCATAATATTCCTACCGGAATTTAGAACGAAATCATAATGCCTACGCATGTTGTCGCAGGTGCTGGACACAGCATAAAATGTAAAATACTACTTCTTCATTGCTTCGCTAGTGATGAGGTGTGTCAGAGCAACTGCGCTGCGTGTCCCCATAAAAGGCCACCTCGATCCCCATAAAGCCCCAGATAACAGAGATAGCGCAAGCTATATGTTCCTATGATAAAACTCTATCATAACCGTTGGAGCTCTCCATTCCCCATGAAAACCCTCATAAAATATCCAGACCGCCATTCCCCACGGAATGCCCCATATCCGAAAGTTCTGTTCCACGCAGAAACCTCATTCCCCATATTTTGGGAGCGGAAAGGGCGCACCGGAACAAATTGCATAATCTCTACCTCATCGGACGAATGAGAGGGTGAGATGGGAGAAAACTTGGTGAGGGTTTGCTCTGACTCCCGGATATTGTGCGCCGTTGAGATGGTTGGCTCTTAATTGCCTGTTGTATGGAATGATTTTTGCCATTCTTTGTGCGAAAAAGATAGCCACATAAACTGACACAATTTCGCATTATTACGATTTTGATTTCCTAATAAAGGCGATCCTGCGGTTTCCGATTACTGGATAGTCGAGTCCTTAGAAAAGTAGTTTACAAGGGTAATTTTGCTACTATAAATTAGGCTGTCGGCAATTATACGAAGTGTATTTTTGAAATTTTGTACTGAACCATCCCACGACTTTCACTTTGGAAATTGTCAACCAAACGTAACCATGCTCTTGATAGAACGGGTAAGAACAGAATAGAGTCATGTAATCCCGAATGACCAGTATGACAGAAAACTATATAAACAGTCCCATCACAAGTTTGAAAGTCTGCAAAACTATTTGTAAATTAATTCTAAGCGTCTAAGGACTGAGAACACTGAATAAAGTATACGGAAATCGAAGAATTGGGAAAGTCAGGCAAGTCTATTTTCGCATGTAACAATCATTCCTTGTAAACTAAACGTTAATTTTATTATCGCCACAGACGTGTAATACTTGTGTAACGTACATACATGGGTGAATCGGATGAATAATATAGAAGTAATGCAACCAGTGCACATGTACTGTTTGGTAACTTGACGAACTTGAACTCAAATTAACACGGGACTTTCCATCCGACAGTGAATCAGAATCAGGCTAAGCTTAGCTTGAATTAAACACATCGCATATATGAGCAATAAAAACAACGCATTAGTTAGTTCCAATACTTTATCAAAATTGCAATTTAAAAGTAAAAATACACGGAGCCAGGGCGAGTTAAGGTTAATAAAATTATTCAAACGACGATTATGTATTTGCTTTATTAGTACCCCGGAGTTCTATTAGAAGAATCTGTCTCCGGGTCAGTCGCTTTCCACTTTCTCCATAAGAGTGCATGAAGAAAGCAAGGGAAAGTACCCGGGTGGTAATGGAAACCGTATTCTAATAGATACCGGGTTCTATCAGAGCAAATATATTCCGCGCGAAAGGCTGATTCGGTACTTTTAACACAATACGTCTTACTTAACAGTTTTCCCAGAAGACAGGAATTTAAATTATTTCTGCGCGATACCTAGGAATTTGCAAACTTAACTCAAGCAAAAGTTGGCGACTAACTGAGATTACCCACCTCACAGTAAAGATCTTATAATCGTGCTAGTTTGACCCGCTCTGACATACTCTTCTTTAGGCCTAGCATACCTCAAATGCAGGGGCGCGAGCGTTTTCGCGATCTCCACAATATGGTTAATATGGTTCAGTAGTCGTTCTCACAGGTTCAGTCTAACGGACCTTAGACACCTTTTAGAAAATTTTCAGGCTGTGGATTTTGGCTTCGTTATTGG
Organism: Protaphorura quadriocellata; assembly: GCA_034698945.1. NCBI lineage: Eukaryota > Metazoa > Arthropoda > Collembola > Poduromorpha > Onychiuridae > Protaphorura > Protaphorura quadriocellata. Next base: position 12,060 of record JAQGCA010000453.1, read on the forward strand.
GAGTACAAAAATTAAACTTACATGATTTTGCTACTCGCGATATTAAGGATCCGTCGGGGATGTCGTGTTATGACTAAATAAATAAATAAACCATTTTGAGAAGAAAATCGCATGAATTTTCAGGTCCGAAATTTTTTTTGACAGTTTGACCTCAACTGCCCACAGGTCAAATTAAATTAGATGTCTTGAAGGGTAAGCCAAGCGGAAAGAAGAGTCGAGCCGATACAAGTGACTACATTACTCGACTCGGCTCTACTTCCAGCTTTCCCTTCCAGAGTCAGAGTCAGAGTCAGAGAATTCTTTATTAAAGTCATAATGCTCCATAGCCCATACAGTTCCGTCCCTTCCGTCAATTTTCTTCTCAAAATGGTAAGTTTAATTTTTGTACTCCCAATAGCGAAGCCAAAATCCACAGCCCGAAAATTCTCTACAAAGTGTCTAAGGTCTTTCGTAGAAAATAATTTTCCAAAAATTCAGTCTGGCAATTTCTTACACAAGAAATGTATGAACTGTGTAACCAGGCAAGACCTCGCGCATCAAAATATAATTATACGACTAATACGACCTTCTAGATCAATACCGAAACGCTCAGGGTATAAATATGAAGCCACATTTTACTCAGGTAGACATTGATCTCCTTACGGCACTAGGGTGGCCGTCTGATAAGTGAATCAAAATTTCTTGAATGCCGTAGGTTTTCTTTAGTGCCGGGTGTTTGAAAGTGGGTTGTCGTTTCATTTTTGATGTTTATGTTGTGTGAGCTAGGAGTTGATTACTTAAAAATACATCCAATCCAATTTAATTTTCAAGAGCAGGGGAAGATCGAATTGGGATTGGAACTGTCTATTATGACCAACACGGTGACTGTGGTTTTAAGGTATGGAGGCTTGTGGAGGGCGTGAAAGATTCATTTTTCAAACTTTCAAAATGTCATAGAGATGGGTACGAGAATTCATGACTCCCAGCCCCAGCGTGTTTCAACCGATTTTGTAACTCAATTTCATATCTAGACTCACATACGACACTTCGTCAAGGGGTTGTTTGAAACACCTTGTCAAACATTGTTGACATTCGTTCTTCAGTCAATACGTGAGTCGGCACGTACGAAAATATTTTCATTTTCAATCTCGGTCCAATGAACTGGAACGCTGCAGACTATTTCCGGAGAAAGTGGTTGTTAATTCTTAGACACAGATAATACTTCATCAACGAATTGGTTTTGCATTTTTGTTAAAATTTATCAGCAGTCCACACTAAAATGAGGATAGTTTATAAGTATGATATCTCTCAAGGGTTAATTATCGTTTTTTTTTTTTGAAAAATTCATATCATCCTTCAAAATTGGAATTTTCTGGAATTTTCGTAAAATCACTTCCATCAAAATCACATGATCGAGCTAACGAACGCAATCTGCCTGGACACTAAGTCATAGTATTCTCTGGTTCATCGGATGGGATGAACCTCTTTGGGCTGACAAATTGTCAGGAAATAATTGGCAAACAGATAATCAGTTGTCATTGACAGTAGATTATACGTTTGCTACCGTCTGTCTGAACACCAGAACTGTTTCTAACGAGCTGGTAATAGTGACGCGCACATTTTTTTTGTAATTCTAGAAGTGCGTAAGTTTAGTAAGAATCCCCCAAATCCTAATACTAAGGCGGATCTTGTCAGGTATACCTCATCACTCGAGGTTGTTTGCGTAGGCATTATCAAGTTTCTCTGGATTGTAAGTCAACCAATGAGCGTATGAACGCCGAACGCAGCTATGGATTTATTATATTTCCGAACATATAATCGCTCATTGGAGCATTATTGCCTGAACGTAAAAATATATAGCGTTCTATGAATTTCTTGATCTTTGTAAGGACCAAATATCTATGCATACATCAAGATACATTAAGATTCGTCTCGTCTCTCCTGTGCTAACTTAAGTATATTGTTTAACTTACTTATTCTGTGACGAGTTAAACAGAAAAGCTGTTGACAAAATCTCGTACTAACTTTACGTTTATATTAACTCTCACATGCGAACGAGTAATACAAAGCTCAGACTCACAGCTTGCGTAATAGAATAAATTGTATGTATGTTATGATGGATACATTAGCAAAGGTCATTAAGAATTTTTGCAGGAGATTTTATTAGTTCGGTGTATTGTGGGAACAGAAGAGGAGCTCTGTAAATTACTATCCCTGTACATTGTTTCTCATCAATTACTATTACTAAGCACGATTCGTCAACACCTTCATTTGTGTTATACAAGTTCGATAGGCTTTTCAATAATTACAATTCAAAAATAAGGCAATATATTATTCTATATTTCTGGAACTGAAATAGTGACTGACTCAAAGATTTGACAATTCATTTTAGGACTATTATTATTTTGTGTGGCTCATATTCTTTAAATCTATCAAAACTTTTTCTGGAAAATTCTAGATGGAGTTGTAACTTCGAGTTAAAAAGGGATAACGTCACGTTTTAAATTCTATTTGGAGACCTTAATCCCCAATACATTTCAAGGTGTCTGACATCCGCCAGAAACCAGTTCCGTTGTTGTTCTTAACATGTAATGGACACGGACACATGTTGTTAAAATGATGGTCATGTCTTAACTATGAATGAATTAAGGAAAGAATATTGGTACAGTACAGTGTTTGTGAAAATTGTGAAGGTAGAAAAAGGTAAGCACTAATGCCCCATTTAGAATACACACGCAATTGAATTTATAAAGGAGGGGGCAAAAACCTTATAAGAAAATGTAAACCGCTGGGATTTTCATGTTGTAGCCAGTGGCATCCTGAACAACTTTTATGAAGGTCCTACCCTCGAAAGTCTAACTGTTTGGCCGCTAGAAATACACAGTTTGGCTTGTGAGATATGTATAGTGACTTTCACTTTCGCTTTCACTCGCTTTCACTCGCTTTCATCTTACTTGCCCACCTGTGTTTTCTAGCGGCCAAACGATTAGACTTTTGGGGGTAGGACCTTCACAAAGTTTGTTCAGGATGCCATAGGCTACAACATATAAAAATTGCCCAGTAATTTCTCATAAAGTTTGTGTCCCCTCTGTTAGCAAAACAATATTACCGACCGGATTACATCACATTTGATCACATCCATCGGAAATATTATTCTGGAAGGAAATGGCACTTGTAATACTAAAGTATGTGTAACTGTACGCCGATGTTGACTGGAAACAGTCGTTCTCAATTAATCGTTACGCTACAACTACAGTATAGGTCACGTACGGTCCCAGTGACGTGACCTTTTGACGGAATACCGTGGGCGGGAAGGCCCGAGCGCGCCTTTTTTTCAAATTTTCAACAACTGACTGTTATAATCACCACTCCACGAACGTAGCACAGCATGAATATTCTTATATCTAAATGACACATATTGCAACAGGGATTTTGAAACTTGCCGACAAACTTTGTAGTGACTCTGGTAATTTTCTCCACTTCCGAAGTTCCGTAGACCTTACTGAATTATCATCACGAAAAAGAGCGTCAGTGTAAAATTATCATTTTGTGAAGACCTCGTCTTCTAAAATGTGTTCAAAATTTCCTAGAATCTCACAATTTCTGTCCTTTCGAGTTTTTTTTCTCGACCCTGGAGAGGGTAGTAAAGAATACGAATAAACCGTTTATTCAAACCAACTTTATTATATGATTATAGAAATTAGTGGCAGAACAAATTAAACGACCTCGACAGAGCCTGTTTAAGTTCGAGTAATTAATACTGATATAACCTATATTCTGACTTACATGATGAAGTGGGCATCGAATATTAACTAATTGTGCTCTTTTAGCTGAGCCATGCCGAACAAGTATCGTCGAGCAATGTCCGCCGGTGACATCTTCAAGGATGTATCGGACGACGAAACGGAGAGCCTTTTGCATATGTCGACCATGTCCGAAGGTCCTGATCTAAACAGAAGAGCCAGTCAAGGTTGTTCACGCCCTATCCCGATTGGATACGCCAGTCGACCTGGAACTCCAACTCGAGTATTGGAATCATCCTTACGAGTTTCGTCTCCAAACTTAAACCGAACTCCGAAAAGTGTCCGGTTCAAATTCCCCGAACAAGACCACTACGAAGCATTAGCTCAAGCGAGAAAGGAGAAGGAGATTGATCTTAGTCTCCCTAGAAGAAGTCAATCAACTGAGCCTCGGGTCAGATAATAGATAATTCACATAACATGCGTACGGTAATTTGTTTTGAAAATATGAACTTATTTTGGTCCGAATTACAATTTAGGTTGAAGATGTTCCGAACACCATAAAAGATCATGTTACTAGATTGCTAGAACGTGAAGCGAGGCGGCATTCCAGTGGGGATATCTCTGACAAGCGCATCTTAACTGTAAGACTTTTGTAGCGGATTGTTTTATCTACTACACAAAATCGTTTTTTTCACATTCGTACAAGGTGGTTCGTAACTTTTTTCCTTTCTTGTGTCAATTCAATTAATGTTGAATCCTCTTTTTGCAGACATACGCCAGGGGAGACTTTTACTTCCAAACGATGGAGATGAGTCCTTCGAGTAAGGAAATTCCGTTATGGCGCCGAGGGAAAATGCTGTTCATTGTTCTCGGAGCTGCCGCCATTTGCGTCATCCTTGTACTGATTCCTATTTTGATTAAACTAATGTAGTTATTTGGTCGTACACTGCATCGCCAGGGATAGATTCATGTCCAGAGTCAATTCTTAAGGTGTTTCTTTAAACTACTGTAGTTTAATTTTTATTGTTCTTTGTGTTTGATCTCTGGCATAAAACGGCAATTCCTTATATGGGAGATGCTCAGTGTTCCCATAATAAGACGGTAAACTTGTGCACTTTGTCTGCTGCAGTGCTTTGGATTCACTGAAATTAACAAGCAAACAAATACCTTCTACAAAGTTTTCAAAGGTTTGAATTTGAAGAGTCATTGACAACTATTTCAGCTCAAGTGCGTCGATTCTTACATAGACTGAAATATGGAATCTCCGCTTAATTAAATATGAAAATAAAGTCAAAGTCGATACAATCAATATATTTTAACCACTCCGGTTTTACTTCTCGTTCGGGTTACTCCATACGAAATTTCGTATTCGTATTTAATGTTACATTTTATATTTTTATTCATACTGCGCTATATAATACGAGTTAATTTTAAACAGTCTTAGCAACTTCCATCCATTATTGGTAGGCTAAAAATTTTAAATTTTATTAGTAAGTTCAGCGATGATTGTCATCGAAGGAGGACAGATCAGTACTTTATTTCGTCACGACTTCGCTGCACCGGTAGTGTTCATTTCTAAGGCTCATTTAGTAGTGCTAATTTTCAGACGATTAAGTTGAATAAGTTGAAGATGTGAATTTGGTTTGATTAAATATACATGGCTGACTGTGGAGAATAGTAAAGGCAAATGTAAGGGTCATTCAGGAGACGTTTCAATTCTGGCGTAATGTTTCCCATGATGCCTCGAATTTGTTCTTGTGACTGATTCTCTAAATGACTGAGCCAATTTCCCATTTTTGGTAGCATCTTGACCTGTAGAAAATTATAAGTAGAAGCTCAATTATTTACAATCAGGAAAAAATTGGCCAAATCCGGATGGGCTCTACGATTGTTATATTTACTAACCTGAGGGATATTGTGTCCCTTGCCAGAATCACACCGATCCGCCATTGAGTCAAAGAAAACCCAAGGAGCATTTTTGTCAATCCCAGCCTTGACAAAACTGACAAAATGACTTGTTTCAATACAAATGACGGCAAAGAGATCCATTGTAACGCGTGGGATTCTGCGATGTGTTCCATAACCAGGTTTCGATCGACTCACACCACCAGCAGGATAACTGGGAAGGTAATTAGGGACAACGCCATTGCCATTAGTGTGGTTATTAAGGAAATTATGGTTAAAACTACTACTACTAGGGTTAGGATTGGATAAATTAGGAAGGAAATAATGATCAGTAGGAAAAGAATACTTGATGGGTTGAATATTCTTATGAGAAGAACGTTCTGGTTTGTTGTGCACAGGGGTCACGCACGTGTCACAAAACGACATGGAGTCAGCTCCAGAATGACTTTCATTCACACTTGTTGATGAGAAGTGTCCGTAACAGTCTCGACATTCATGTGTTGCAAGTTCACCACAAATTGCACATTCTCTTGGGGCTAAAATTTAAGACAATTAAAAATAATAGAAACTTCCAAGTTTAAATCTATAATGCAGGGCAGTCCAATGAGACGTTCACACTTTAAAAATTTATCCGCTAAGCTATGTGATACTTTTGTAATGACTAATTGAAAAATTCTCTTTCTAATTGTTTTACTTTCCTGTAATTCGGAGTTAAAATTATTGAGGTAAAAATAGTAAAGGCGGTAGTTTGTATTGAGCACCCTGTACTAATTCATGATATTGATCACTTACTATCGTCAATGAGGTCGGTGATGTCAATAGTCAAGTTGGGAAGAATTCCTTTGTAGGTTTTATATTTATTGCCAGACCTTGGCATTTGCAATATGAGTGCTGGCCTCGGAATACTTTTCAGTTTTAGATTCTGTTGTCCTAAACTTTGTTCGAAAAGTTGTTGGACCGTTGGGATTTGTTCTCTGTCATTCTCAGTCACGTCACAAAGCACCTGATGAAAGAAGTCAGATTCGCCCGAGGACAAAGAAATGAACTCGTCCAAGTTTAAAACGTTGTGGAAAAGAATCTGCAGAAATTCTTGTGGATCTGGAGGAAAATACACAAAGCATTTTTCGGTTAACATTAATTTCATAACATGTGGAATTTGGCAATAATCCTTTACCCCTTCCCCTAAAGTCCAGTCTAGAGTTAATCAGAAAGAATTAGATACGCATTTCACTATGACACTTACCCATTTCCTCTGACGTCAATTTATCATCCAAATGGTACATTGTAGTTCGGAGGTTCATAACGTTGGCAGCTGGCGTGAGATAATCTTTACGAAGTGGATTCACAATGTCTTCCCGTAAGATTCGCTGAGTTTCTTGGGCCAATTCAATGTCCTTAATGCTCCCACTTTTTAAGGTGGCGTCTGACAAGAGAATTGAGTCGAAGACTGAAGTGAAGGAAAACATCGCAAAGAGTGTGGCGTCCAAATAGCAAGAATTACAGTGACCCTGAATTCCCTTCGGTCGACCTGATTTATGGAAACATAAAAACAAGAATAGAATTACCAAGTGGTCAAAAGAATATCAATATTAATTGGGCGATAATCGGTACAGGGTGTTCCAATTAAAGCACTTGCACTTTGAAAATTCGTAGTTTACTCTTTTCCGGTAGGGGACTTTTCCGGTAGGAGACCCTGTACGCAAGAATTAGCTTCTCACCATTAATCTTCTCGATTTCCTCTTCCCCGAGAGGGGGATGAATGTAAGGGAGTGAAGGCATGACTAGCGCAACCCCTTGGTAAGATGGCGACGGCCCAGCGTCTAAATCAGTCTCCCGAACCACACGGTATTCCCCACCCCCACCAACACTATTCACGTTTCCTGAGTTTGAGTACAGGTGGCGCTCTCTGTCTGGATAATGATGAGGACAACCTTCAGGACTTGCACGATCAGAATTAAATTGTTCGTAGCCGATAGTCTCAATATTAGGATGATAATGATTCTGTCCTTGTGCCCAGTCTTCTTGTCCTTGCCAACGAAGTTTACTTTGACTGTAGTCTTTATAAGCGGGCAAAATTGCGGTCAATTGAGATGCAGATGCTAAATCACCGCCACTACTTCCAGAACTCCAACTTGGACTTGAACTTTCACTCTTGGTGTAACTGGTATTAGTTGGATGACGTTCACGGTCACGGTCATATAGTTTAGGAGAATGACTTCGCTTTCCGTCAATATGATCTAATTTCTCGAAAGATCTACGTCTGCTGCCGCTGCTGCTCCGGTGATCTTTTCTCTTTGACAAAGATGATGACGCCGAAGAGGAGGGTGACGAGGTTGACCCAGTCGAAGAGGGCGCTAGTGGAGCAATAATACTTGGGAGAATGTCAAGATCCGCTTCAAGGATTAGGCCAGCGACGGCGACAAGGCCTCCGTGGTTTGGAGCACAACTAAACAATTGCCGTCGTTTGTACCAACCAGAGCCTAATCCGAGCTCTCGATCCTGAAAAATCAGTAATATTGTAATCAGTAATACTTACTTACAAAGGAGTAATTTCGAAAGACGACAGAAACAAAATTTTGCACACAAATGACTTTTGACCCCACGAGTAGGTCAAAATCGAAGGAAGGTCACCACCAGGGCAAACATCATTTTTACATATTACGCTGAAACAGCCGACAAACCAGATATACTCGTGTACACATGAATTGATACACTCTTCAGAGTTCGGTTGGTTCATACTGTACGTTTGCTTTGGGTGCGATACGCGATGGCCGGCCGAACGACCAATTTTGGCTCCCTCGCCAGTTCGAAGGAAGACCTCGACAGGTGTTCGGGCGGCCATCGCGTATCACTTCCTCGTACAACAGTAAGTCTCTTTAATTTTACTTGAAAAATAGTTTCCTGGTAAATAAAACTTGTACAATGCAATAAAGCACGGACAAGAATTATTGGGAGTTTGAGACAAGCAATTTGTACGTGGGTCAAAAACTAGTTCTGCACATAATTTCATCAAAATCCTATCAAGAAACACAAATCTCCGGATTTATTTCTTACAAATTCAATCCCAGCGATTTCTTCTCTTTCAATCTCTCCAATCCATCGGACAGTGCCACTCTCTTGGGCCGTAGTTCCAGGAAATTCTCGTACCCAAACGACTCGGTCTCCAACTTTCAAAGTGTCTGAAATACAAATACATTCGGGAAAATGAGTACAAACATAATTTACATGTACGTTTTCCGGAATACATAAAATCTTGATGTAATGTGCAAATGTGGTAGTGCTGTGACTAATATCGTCTACAAGCAAGTGTGTCGACTGTCGAAACATTGATATTTGTATTAATGTTTACAATGCAATAATTGTGTAATCGCACCATAGTACAATGTGCACATAGGTACATCGCTGGACAGTTAAACTGTCACTCTGGCTCATAAAAATATAATTGCGATTGCAAAATAAAACTTCGGCAATTTCACCAAACCAAGTACTATCTATTTTCGATGACGAAATATGAATCTTGTTTGTGCATATATTACAAGTGCTTCAGAAAATTACAGTTGTTGATATCTGATACTGTCAGGTGATGCGCTAATTGACTTTAATTCCTAATTTTCGGCTTTGTAGACCCATACGGTTATCGGTCAAAGGTTTTCCTTTCCTCTTCTCATAAAGAATCGGTTCCACTCTTTGTGGACACCGCAGCCTGCACTTTTGATACAACTAAGCGCACTACTTATCACACGTTGTTGGTAGGACATGATGACTATACTCATTACGGATTTAGTCGAATCTACGGAATTTATGTAACTAAAATTGAGAACTTATCACGATGCTGATTATTGACCTCGCGAGCATATAGTTTCTCAAGAATTAAACCGGAAGTTGTACTGTGGATGGCATCCATTGTCGATAACCAACAGGGCAGTGACATGAGATACCAGACACGTTCTGTCATCAAGGCCAACGATTTTGTCACCAAAGTTCAATTTTCGGTTGTGACCTCCTCGTGTTTTTTTTTTATTTCAGTGAGTATCATTTGATCATTGATTGTCTGACTTGGAATGACCTTTTATCAGTTTCAAATATCCGATTATCTGATTCAACTTTTAAGTAATAGATTGGTTATAGGAATACAATTACAATGTAATACTGTAACTGTGTAAATGAGGGACCCAAACGAAATAGCTCTCTGGAAAATTTAATGTCAATTCGTACATGGTCCCGAAAATTAAGAGAGCTGGGCGGCTGTGCCGTTTCAATTTGACTGAAGTGAGTAATGTATTTTTGAAAACATTATGGAAAGTTTCGCCATTGCTATTTCTGTATGTTTTTTTCCTGGGTTTATTCCATTCCTACTTTTCCGGTCAGGGTCAGTCCCGAACCAAGTTTATTTTTGACAAACCGTTTGTGTTTACATATATAGGAATGAATATCGACTCCGGTTTTTCACACGAGTTTTGAGCATGCATTTTATCCTATTTATGAGTAATTTTTCGATGCAGTTTAACCTTCAGTCTATTTTCTGCATGACACTGCGTAGTCGTAGAGATAAGTTTATGTATGGGACCGTGGATTCGGTCTGTCTGATATCTTTCAATAGGTGCGGAGATAATGAGGCTCCCATCACTAGCATCAGTATCCGCACGGCTGTCTAAATAGAAAACCGATAAATCGACTGACTATGGAATGAGTTCATTTCGTACGTACATCTACTTCAACGTAAGCAACATTTTAGTACGAGAGCACAAACACTTAAAATAATGTAATTATTATGTGGAACCATCTACAGCCCGCATGATAAAATGTGCCAATTAAACGGAAATGGCAGCCGTTAACGGTAATGCTCTGCTCATGACCCGGATTCGGATTCGAATTATCCGGGTCAAGATTACAGAGAAAATGAATAGTCAGGGTCCTGGTCTGGTTTATATAGTTACGCTCATAATTAATCGTCGTTCGCTTCGCTCTTATTAACATCTGAAGTTCAGCATTATCGGAGGTCGACAACGAAGTCAGTAGTATCGTAAGGCCGAGAATAATTTTTCGAATTTTAAAAAACAAATAGGACCGGACTACTGTCACATATCATCAGAATATAAGAAAAACACAGGATGTTATACTCTGGACTTATCTATCCTGAGTTGTGCGATAAGATATCACACATTCTTAGTCAAATGATGGCTTATCATCCATTTCTAAGTAAGAAGCCCGTTTAACAGCACCAGTCGATAGAGACCGCCATCAAGACAGATAAGGTGCCCAAAATACGAATACCGTAAATGAACTCAATTCATTCAGATGGGTTTATAGGTCAGATTTTCACCACTTTCTCCATTAGCGTACATGTATGTAGAAAGCTGAAGAAAGACGCGGGCTTTATTTCAGCACCGCGTTCTAAATGACACCAGAGCTTTATTAGCCCATTTACGGTAATAATATAAATTGTGCAAAACAATTTATGTGCATTAATGATGGGAAATCCCCTCACCAAGTGCATGTGCGATTGAAGACAAATCATAATTGTCAATATTTTCCAAAATTCCACTTTTAGTAGCAGTACCATTATGTCTTTTCCCTTGTCCTCCTGTCGTCACATCACCAGTTACATCATAAAACTTTGAATTACTTATTCGGTATTCACCAGATTGTGGTTGACGAGATTTCCATTCCAAATTAGGTTGGGATTTTGATACTTGAAGAGGTCTTTGTTTGGGTGCCATATTTGAATACTTTTGTTTCACAGCTTTAACTTTCTTTGGATTGCTCGGAGAGCATGATGAGAAGAAATCCTTCAATTTCATTTTTTGATAACTTTTTGGATTCTTAGTATCTCCAAAATTATTCTCAATTAATAATTCACACTCCGAATTATTATCTGAAGGCCAAGGCGGACGCATTTGTTTTTGTTCTTTGTTCCGACTTCAAGCATGTTTGAATTTGAAACTGAGCACCACAAACAAAGTTCGTCGTGTTTGTATTTGTATCGTCACAATTTTTCCAAAATATTTGCAACATTATTTTCCAAATACTTGTTTATCAGTCTTACACAATAATAAGTCGTTACGTCATTCAACGTTCAAATAAGAACGGTACGTTCGTTATCAGTTTGTAAATACTTCCAAGACAATGACTCAAAATTGCGTAGAATTCGTTAAGTAATTTAATCTAACGATAATTTTATTCTGAGTTAGTCCATTTCCGTCTACCACACAAACAATACTACGAACATTAGGAACTTTTTTTTCGAACGAATTCTTATCTCTTTCCTTCCAGTTCCTTGAGTACTTTCGTCATTAGTGAATCAGAATCGATAACAGCGAGGTATACTTCCATTCCATCACATTTCCAATTTCCAATGAGAATTTCTGACTCAAGTCAATCCCAAATTCAAATGTGTGTGTATGTGTAATGAATCGGAAACGCACTAGTTCGTTTCGTTCCGAAATTCAAGACTATTTGTATACAGGGTGTGTCAAAAATACTGTGTCACTTTGAAAAATCGTGTGCTTCTTAGACTAGCTAGCAACTTTTTTGTATTTTAGACTGGAGACCAGTAAAAACGTTCTTGTGTTTTGTATTTGATATACACTAGCCCTATTTGTACACAGGGTGTACCAAAAATAGTGTGTCACTTTGGAAAATCGTGTGATTAGGTTAGGCTCGCTTTCAACGTGTTTTGCATTTCAGGCACTAGACCAGTAAAACGTTCCTCTGTATTTTCTATTTGGTTTAAACGGATTTTGAGAAGATTAAAACTTTAAATAGAGGGTTTGAAATGAATGAACAAAAAAATATGTATGTGACCAGGTAATCGTAAAAATTAATTATACATACAACACAATGGAATACAATGGGAAACCCTATCCTCACACTTCCTCGACCTTTTTGATACTAAAATTGATAAGTAAAAAGAGAACTGGTTCTAGAGCCAGGTAGGAAGGTGGATTTAATATTACCCCTTTTTCCCATCCATGCTAAGCTATGTATGTACTGGGCTGGTTGGTTTAAAAGGCGCAGTTGTAAAACTAGACGAGGTGAACAACTAGTTAAGTTTTTTATCCTATTCCTATGTTGTAGGTCGCGGCAATCCATGCCAAGCAATGTATGAATACCTATTCGTCCTACACATTTGCATACGTAAAACCCCCAAAATTTTACCAGGCGAAAGGGGTATCCAACATAGTATGCAGTGGGCGAAAAGTGCTTCGGCATTATAACCATTACAGCGTATGTATTGTGTTTACGAGGAAGCGACGCGCATCGTGGCTTCAAGCAGTACAGTACAGTCTATACTACGATCCTGAAAATGCCAATGGTACAGGGTCTTTTATTTACGGTTTGTCGCTTGTACCTCCTAATTCTAATTCGGGATTTATCAGTGTTACAAATTTTTGACTCGTAGACCTAAATTGCTATCAACGAGGTGACTCTTCTCTAGAGAAGTTACTCCAGAGGCCCTATCACACATTTAATAAAATAGAGATCTCTGAGGACCAAGCACAATGCAAACACCCAGCGGTGTAAGGAATTGGGGAGTGGGCCGAACAGAAATTGAACGCGTGACCTGATGCAATAAAGATCGGCGGTCACTGCCCTTACAGCATTCCCTAGTAATTTTTGCCATAACGTCTACACTATTGCGCATTGTGTCATAGTGTGATGACAATGTGAAAACTTCCCTTGTACCGGACTATTGTGTAGTATTTGGCTCTAGCCTGGGCTAGCATGCGAAAACATTTCAGCAAACATGATCACATCATGCAATTATGTTTGACTGTGGATCCTATCCTAGACTGTAGTGTGCATTATTGGCTCCAGTTTTCGCGAAAGCAGAATTCTTTTTTCTTTTACAGAAAAGGTAAAGCTCACAAGTCCAACGGCGTGCATAGCGTGGGAGTGTAGCCAGATGTCATTTACGTAGATCGACTGTAATTGTGGACAATCTTCTCTATTTTGCATGTGTGCTGCTGAGCATGTATGCCTGTCGTCACTCTTGCATTTCGATCTGCACTCTGCACTGCAATTTCAGAATCCAGAGCAACAACTATAACCATTTGACTCAAACTTGTATGCCAGAGCACCACTGCATGATAACGTAAATGTAAAAGTTAAGTGCTCATTAAATGTAATGCTTTTTGGATTTTTCGATTGGACTTACAAAAGGGTGGTAAGTGAAACGTGATACTAAACAGAAGTACAAGTACTACTTGAAATTGGAGTGAATAATATGCACAGATGTAAAAATGTACAAGTTGCAAAATACAACCGGTTCAAGAAAACGGAAAAGTTTATGGCACGGTAATTTGTATTTGTTCTGTTAACAGAACTAAAGTTTTGTAGCTTTTACTAGGAATGAGTACATCAAATCCAAACAGATGGAAATGTACGGATACATAGACAAATTACTTCTGGTTTGATATGGGGGAAATACACTGAGGGCACAGATCAGAAGGTCAATCTGATGGCCACATTAGTCCACGTCAATTAATTGAATTCGCTCTCTAAACAGATATTCTTTCCTTTTATGGTATTTTCTCCCTCAGTGGGATTTCACTGAGATTCTACGCGCACAGTTTGTTGCTGACTTATCGAACATAGTTTTGTGAACGTAGAATCTAAAGATATCACTCCGAGGACCTACACCGATACTTCTCAAATTCTCCAGATTTACACGCGGACATGAAACGAAACCATGGGGCATAATGGGAAATATTATTGTGTGTTCATGTGTAGTTTTGACGAATTCTGGTGTCCCCGCTATAACCTGTTGTCGTATAGAATTGAGAGGTTGCGATTATGTACCACACACTTCGTTCGTTTGGTCAATAAGAATTCTACCAATAATTATAATTTGCCGTAAGACCCTTGTACACATTCAAGAAAACCTGTGGTTCGAGAACGAACCAGGTGGATCCATCTAGGCAAGCAAAAAAGAATAGAAGTTCATTTCACCTTTAATGCAAAAACCGGGAAATAGTGAGAGGATGGACGGTGGGACAGACAGACAGAATCCTTCGCCCATGTATTCTATTGGTGTAGCTTTCCACACTGCCTGTGGATGGGCACCCTAGTAGTTGGGAAGAGTCGAGTGGCGAAAAATCTAAATCAGTACCGAATCTAAAAGGATCTGCTGTTCGAACTTCCTACCGTACCTGAGCAAGTGCATCATGTACCATCATCATGTCGAACAAAGAAAAATCATACCGACATCTGTATAGAAATTCGAACTCAAACTAAATTGATTAAGTTTCTAACTGAAGTAATGCGGAAAGAATGAGACATTGAAGTGACAGCAAATTGAAAAGAAATCGATAAGCTCGGCTCACAACCAAACTAAAAGCAAAGTTTTGAAATAATGGAAATTCAAGTGGTAGGAATGTATTCCGATCTCTGAAGAAAAGAAGTTAAGTGTGCGTAACGTAAAAGTACGTATAGTCAATAGCAATAGCAATAGCCATTATTATTTTGTTTTCACTTTCCATTTAAGAACACCTACAAAAAAGTGTCGAGATAATCTTCAGAGTCTCAGACTTGGGTTGGGTTGAAAGTAAAATTTTTGTTAAAGTAAATGTTAAATTGCAAGTACAAGGTCTTGACTCTTGACTTGGCGTGTAAATGACTGCGCAAATACGCGGTGCAAATGTAAGCAAGGGTTTAACAGCTTACAAGCTATGAACAAAACGCCAACACAACTATATCCCTTCACTAACCTTCCCTTATCATACAAAATATTACACCTATTATGTCTGTTCTTTTTATCTTATCTACTCAGTGTTGTGTGACATTGGATTTGCAAAATGTTGAGCCTTAAGCGGGGGTGATACATGCAGTATTAATTGTAAACTTCACCTTTACTTCGTTGCAATTGCAATAATATCTAAATATCACCTTCCTGACTTGTTTGTTATTTATTCTAATGAAAAGAAGACAAACTATAAGAAAACAAATGGAAAATACCAACTACTTCCGAATTAATGAGCTGCTATTTAGTTTACAGTTCCGACAAAAACGGTTTTGAATATCGCCAATAATTTTTGAACGTTTATTCAACCAATATTAACGCGAAAATAAATGTTGTATTTTCATGAGTGTCCTTTAAAAAAATATACATAAATCAATCCAAAATGTCATCGCTCCTCTTGAGACATCTGTATCTCACGTCAAACATCCTTGCCAGGAAGTAAAATGGTCTTTAAAAATAAATGTCATGTATTCTTGAGGTCAAAAAACCACAGCGTATCGTATAATACAAAAACAAGCACTCAATACATAATTCCTTCGAGAATAAGGAAAATAATGAAATAGAGCACGCGTACACATGTTTTACATACAAAATTGTTTATACAGGCGATCAATCTTTAGAAACTTGTTTCACGTCTGTCTAGTGCAAAAAAATGATCATAAAATCGCCACAGGAATTTAAGCGCGTAAGAATCCAACTTAACTGAC
>JAQGCA010000454.1:0-28107 GCA_034698945.1 Protaphorura quadriocellata
CGAATATTTGTTGCGTAATCGTATGTAGTGACAAAACTTTGTATGAAACACTGATTCTGACCACTTCTCCAATTCACCTGAATTGTTGAAAATCAACAGTGGTTGTCCCGTCAATGCCCAAAATTGAGAAAAATACTCCCGTAAGCCCTAGTGTTAAAATTTTGAAAAAAAGGTCGAACCTAAAAAAGTATTGCTAAAATTTGTCCGACGGCTTTCAAGACGACGGCTATCTTTCTTCAATACATTGAAGTTAATTTAGAAAAAAACCGCACCCAAATCGGACGAACCGTCTTAAAGATATTTAATTTCAAAAGGGTGGACATATTTCTGAAACACTCTGTATATCCAAGCTAATGCAGACTGTAGCTGAACTGTCTGTAGTTTCCGGTTCAATTCGAAATCTGCCGGTTGCGATCAGCATAGTTAAGAATATTGAGAATATTAAACGAATTATTCCAATATTAGTATATTATTTTATGAACACAGGTAAAGATGATGCTGAAATGACAAGTCTGACAGAGAGATTAGCCGCTGTGCAGAAAACACTTAAAGAAATCCAAATTGCAGAGAACCATGAGGCGATGGAGAAATCGATCAAACATTTTGAGAACGTGAATCAAATATGGAAGAATAACTTCAGATCCATAAGATCGTCCTTCGGACAAATCAGAGAGAAATTAGGAATTACGAAGCCTAACATCAGTTTGGAACGAGAAGGACAACAGGAGTGAGAAATGTCAAATTCCCTAGTGTGGATTCAATTTAAGCATAATATTTATTTCAGTGTTGCCAATTTTTGTAACGTGTTAATTAATAAATGGTTCTTATAATTGATAGACTGGACTCTCCGTGTCCCACCTTCTAAATTCTTAATAGAATATTTTTGATAGAAAAATAAAAAAGATGACGTCTTTTTACGCAATCTATGCTTTTCCTTGAACTATCCTATCACAAATAATTTGGTTTACGTTTACCGACACCGAGTGTGGAAAAAATATAATAATTTTACGTACGATTCAGGATTTTTTCAAGATGGGCTAGTTTTAAATCATTAAAATCAAATGTCGCCTATCCGAGTTTACCGATTCTCTTTGAAATTGAAGCGAATCATTTCCCCCTTTTTAAACTGAGTTTTTCTTCCGAACAAAACGGCACTTGTTGTCTGGCTAAGAAATAGAAAATTTAAAATTGTAGCGATTTGCGACATGCATTCAAATTTTCTAAATGCATTGGCGTTTATACTAAAGTTCAGAGCTAACAAAATCATCTTTACATTCAACATACTTCAAACTAAAATGAACTACCAGCTGAGAAGTCTGATTCTGTAATGGACTTAACCCATACAGCAGACATGGCCCAAGGAATCTGGTGCTCCTAGAAGTAGCAATAGTTTCGCAGAGAACTTATATTTTTATTTATTTATTTCCTGGAGTTACAACCTTTGCGTGTGACTTAAAATTAACAAAAAAATATCTTCTTGGTGGAATTGGTATCTGCGTCGCCAGAGGTTTTACAAGTAGACGCATTTCACAAAGATCTTCCATAGACAGAAATTTTCTTAATAGGGTGATGTCATGGAGTTTTTCGCCGAATCTCCAACAAGAAAACGCATCGTAGCAAATTTACGATTAGCACGATCATGGGTCTTCGGATTCTAAAATAAGCTACACAGGATATGCACATGTCACTTTTTATTTTGAACCTTAAACTTGGAGTCCTTTTCAGTGATATCCGGTACCCGGTACTTTTAGTATTTATTTAGAAAATTATTATTTTCTTCAATTCATGTAAAATGATTTAAAACTTTGAAATTCCGTTCTTTTCATCAGGTTCTCACTTACGAAGCCGGGTAGGAGTTTTAGAGTATGACGACATAATGAAATTAAATAGCAGTTGAAGTTCTTTCATTCGATATTCCTTTATTGGGGCTTCCGGTTTTGTTAACCAGTTAATGCAAAATCATAAAGTTTGTGAATACGTGATTAATAAGGACATGAAATACATCATAAACTTTAATTAACACAATGTTACAACTCTAAATCCAAAGCAATAGAAGTTTAAAAAAGTTTATTTGATTGTATCCATTCACAACGACTAAACTCAAATTCTTACAAGTTTTACAAAATTCCAAAAGTCTAAAACTAAATTGTTTAAAATAACTGCATTGCTTTTTAATTATATTGTACAAACGTCTAAATAATTGAAACGCATATTTCTAGTTAACCATATAGGACTACGCGATACAAAGTTAGACACTTTTAGCCAGCTCTTGGAATTTCAATTTTTTAACAATATTATGCCAGAACAATTTCTTCCTACGATCTAATTATTTTCTAAACTTTTAACGATTTTAATAATATCCCGTCTGATTGAGTGAGAATTTTGTAAGGTTTCGTAAAATAAAGTGTTCACCTTGAATACACAACGGTTTTTTCCACTATCGCTTCCATAAATCAGAAAAGTGTGGGAAGGTCTGGTACAACGAGTAAGCACAATCGCGGTTAAAATGACATTGGATGCAGTGTGGATTCTGAACGTTGTAGTAAGGTTGGGGGCTTTCTCCTTCGTAAAAGACGACAAGCCATCATTTGATGAGGAATCTCACGTCAGAATTCTGTCAGCTGCAACTCAGGATGGATATCAAGCCAGAGTAAATACCAGTCAGCGTATCTCCAACACGCTGTTTACGGATAAAATGTTTGGCATTGAGAAATAGATTTGTTAATATAGACTATACAAAGCAGATACACGAGTAGAGTCAGAGAATTCTTTATTAATGTCATAATGTTCCATAGCCCATACAGTTCAGTATAATAACCAAATTGATTTCCAATAGATGTTACATTAAACGGGACGCTTGCTTGGACAAAATGGTCCAAGCAAAATCAGACAAAATAAAATTTCCTGTAGGGTCAGTCCTCTCCTAACAACGCGACAAATCAAATTATGAAATTGTGCCAAGAACTAGAAAATTAAATTAATTTGACTAGTTTACAGAATCACAAAGACTTAAATGTGCCGATCACGGATAGGAAAATTATTATAGTTAGACCATTGAACAAATCAGGAATTCTAAGTAAGTAGAACTGAATCGATGAAACTGGGATTGTGAAGAATACTTACGAAGAAATAAATGGGAAAAATTCATGTTTTCTGTATGTACACGTATTGCAGGCATTGATAACCACTTTTTAAAATGTAATTTACTATTTGTTAAAACAAATATACGAAAACGAGTTCAATTGCTTGGCCCTGTTTGCTCATGATTACAAGAAATTATGTTACGGCTAGTCTTGTCATAGTCATTGATAAAATGCGAGCCGTCTGAAAGTAAACGAAGTCATGCTGGGATTGCACCAAAAATTGGAAATTTCTATCCACGAAAGTGAAAATCCAGAAAATATAATTTCTATACTGATCGTGAGTGTAACGTATTCCTGCATCCAAACCAAAAAGACGGACAAACAATTGAACTCTGATTCGAGAACACTCCGTACAATGCACACTTGAAATGATTTATTAAGTGTTTTAAACTTATTACTTACTTAATAGCGGCACACACAAAAACATTAAAATATCCTGACTGAGAATAACCGTTAAAATATAATATCCCTATGTATTTTTTGGAAAAAGTGAAAAAAGTTAAATTCTTTTTGAACTACCGAAGAACCAACACGTCATTGGAGAGTCCGAATACTTTCAGACGACATTTTAATATGACTTTTGCGATATTGGCCAAACCTAGGCATGACTTTTAGAAAACATCCTCGGATGATTATTTCCAGCAGCATTTTCAAACCTGGGGTCTTCACATTCAACAGCACTTACGTTTGAATATTTATCACCGAATACACACATTTTTAATTTGTATGCTATAAAACTTATCATGATAACTGTAAATACAACTCCCACAGAAATTATTTCCCAGCGATACATTTCATACCAAGGAGCAGCAGTGAGGTCTTCGGGTTTTGGCATCGGGGAGATTGTAAATCTATCGTCCTCGGTTGTATTGGTTTTACTAGAATTATCTTCCCTTCCAGGTTTCGGAAAATCCTCCCGCCTTACCGTTGAAGAATAAATTTTATAGAATGAACAAGTTCCTATAACTTGGAAAAGTGTCGCACGAACGCCTGCGGGAACTTCCAACTCTACAGTTGTCGTCGTTTCTTCATTCCAAGTCTGGTCAGATTCGGCAGACCATTCCAATCGGGTTGTTTTGCTGTATCCGAGAGAATTTTGGAAATTAGCCGATAGAACGGCTCCTGAAGCCTGCGCTGAGAAACCAAATTCTCCGTAAAAGTTCTCTTCTCTGGATCCAATCTCTCCAGTTTTATTTGAAATGGTCACCCCAACAGTTTTTGTGTACTTAAATGTTGTTGGACTCAAAGCGTTCAAATTGTCCAGAACAGAGAGGACATTATATTCGTCCGAGGGGCGACAAAGAGATGCTGGATCAGGTACGTCACAACAAATCACGTTGGCGGATTTTATCAGTTCGGCTGTAAATAAAATATTCAAAATATTTCGATTAATTAACAATTCACTGTCATAAACTGTTGTCTTTAAGCCTTAAAAATCCACATTGACTTGAAAAAAGACCGGGGTCTTACTCCGGACTTATGCATCGTGAATCGGGGGATGCAAGAATTCAGATATCACACATTTTTAGTCAAATCATGGCTTAATGTCTATTCATACGAGGGATAAAGCGCCCAACCATACTGTACAGGCTCAAAATTCATCTCATTTTGATGAATGCATTACTGCACTATCACTACACTACACACAATGTAGTATTTTAACCGTTATTGAGTATCGTCATGGTACTCGACTTTCCTACCCAATTAGGACAATTTACTTATTTATGAAAGCGAAAGTGGGAAAAACCTCAGGCTAAAAACCTCACAGTGTAAGGAAAGTCAGGAGGAGCTCTACCAGGGCTCGGAATCGACCCTGTCCCAACAGTTAGAAGGTGGAAACTCCGTACTACTAATGTACTGTCTTGACTCTGGTACATAACTGTAGATTAATTGAAAACAAAGTGTGACGAAAACTTACTATTTGATTCAATCGTTGTATTTAACCCACAGACTGCTTGACCTTTTCCACAATGTTCCTTGACGAAATTTGACAGATTTGGCTTAGCGGTGCATGATGCGGCCATATGAACGACTGCATTCAGATTATTATCTCTGCTAAATTGGATCCCCCGCAAAGCTCCTTTGCATTCATCTCGTTTTCCGGTGCTCTTGTAACCATGTGTAGAAAGAACTTTGACCTCGATTTGACTTGGGGTATAGCACTCCAAGTTGACCCCTCGTCGGTTCGGTGTGTCATCATAGATTGATTTGACGTAAGTTCCCTCAGGGCATTGAGCATGGAATTGACGAGTGTGACACGCGCTCGCAGAGCTTGCTTTGTCATTGAAATCGGTGCCAACCAGATTGACCTCACGACTGTGAAGGTAGGATACGAAGAATTCCCTTCCAGTACAATCATGTTGATCGTACAGAACAACACATGATCCACTCAGGAGTTTGACCCCTGACACGTCACCCCGTAGAGCTATGATGTTATGGCAGGACCCTTGAATATTGTGTCGGTCCACGGGACCTGAAAATACGATTGCAAAATGCGATATAACAGAACAATTCCACAAACACCTGAATGGGAATTAGGCCACCGTTGGAATTCGATAATCTTTTATATGTTTTAGCTCTTGTCCCTCTATACAACTCTTGTGAAGATTCTACCCCAAGATGTCCTCCTGTGCCCACATAAGTAGATTTTCGAAATAAACTAACCTTTGAATCTTGAATGTTGTGACAGTTCAATGATCAACTCTTCAACACTGGTGGTAATCTGCGTACCAAAAAGACAGAGGACGATTAAGAATACTTTCATTTTGAAACCCTGAAAAAGTTCACTTTACTTTCAAAAACTGAATAGAATAATTTTTAATTTTTGTTATTAAAGCTTCCAGTAGGAGATCAAAACACGTCTGCTACAAAATTGATGCTGGGAAGGAAAGGATTTTCTGGTTCTTCACCACGTTTCCCGGTTTTATATCGTGAAGATAGAACACTGACTCATCATTTTATTGACATATTGATAATTTTGACTCAGAAAGAAATCAGTAGCTGCGAAATTCATATTTGACAAACCTGTCAAGAATTATGTAAACCTTGCACAACAGAAATAATATTTAACTTTATAAAATGCAAGAGTTCAGTTCTCTGACAAGGAGAGAACTTTTGATGATAAATCTAAATCGACTCAAACTCTGGAGCTCAAAATTGCATACACATGACCAATTTGATTGTGTTTTTCTATTGCTAGAAAATTTTGAAAATACCAACCATCCATCTGCATGGAGGTTCAAATAAAACCTCTTCAAATCTTAGACTTTATTCGTTCTTCTATCCGAATCCTGAAAGTCCTAGCCTAATCCAGTCTTTACGTGAAAAGTGGTTTCCTTGTGACAATTCAAATAAATTGATACGGTGGTTATTCGCAAGTACCGCTTTCTAAGAACCTTATTCAAAATTGATTTATGATAATGATAGAAGAGGTCAAGAAACTTTTCATTGCTTTTTCTTGTCTCTTGAATGCTTAAATATTTTTGATCCTCAGTTTACGGAAGTGAATCAGTTTGTTCCATAAATATACATGACCTGGTAGATTTGAATTCATACATTGAGTGGCATGGCACTGTCATTTGTACCTGTCATCAAATATTAGTCACAATTCCGGAGCAAAGAGATAATGTTTATTTAATAATGTGCACCTGTAAGTGCACGATTTTTGCAATAGTTCTTAGGAACTAATATTTTAAATTGATCAAATCTTTATACTGCTATATAAAGTATGAAAAAATTATAGAAACTAATCGTAGACCGGGTGAGCCGGGATCTGTATTGGTAACAATGAAAATCTTGGAAACAATGATTGAGATTTCGTATCATCATTAATTGCTCCGGTTGCTCTCTAATTCTCCTCAAAATTGACAGAATCTCAACAACTTCATTGATTCTTCAATAATTGAAAAATCAATTTAGTGATAATTGATTTGAATGCTTGCAGGCTGAACCGAACATATTTATTTAGACATGTAATTGTACAAATTCTCATGCATCTCAATTTTAGTGTCTGTTAATTTATTTGTGAATGAAAGTATTCGTGAAAATGTAATGAAATCTTTGACGGATTCATATACATCCAGGCCAATTACAGAATATCAAATAATTAAACAAATTGAAGACTAGTAAAGATAGTTATCAATTCGTTGATGCCGATCTCTACCATTTAGTAAAAGATATGGACAAAACCAATTAGCCGTGGTGTCACGAATTACTGATATACAGGGTGGCCGCGAAACATCGAGCGCTATTTGAAATCAAATATGTATATGTATGTGTCATTATTTATTCAATAGATGTGTATCATTTTCATATAAATTCAAAAATGAAATAAATGAATTTATGATCCCTAGACCTAACTAAACTATTAAAGATAACTAGTAATTTTACTGATTTACGATTTCGGTGCATTTTCCTTCGATATGAATTTTGTGCATATTTTAATAACAAATGTTATTTTGAACAATCCAAGTAACATAAATGAAAATCTTATACCAAATTTAAATATTATATTTCTTAACAAAATTTATTTGTACATCGAGAGGAAACATTAAATATATCTGCATGTACAACCATTTTTGGTGTAGATGTTGTTGACTACAAGTCGTTACAATTTTTACTATTGCAACCAGCAATAGTAAATATTACGAAAGGTCTTGAAAAAGTCTTTTATTTATTCAAAAGCATACCATATACGCCTTATGGAATATGCCGTTGGAGTGCGCTAGATTTTTCATTATGTTGTAGTCCTTGTGATTTTGAACAACTCTGGTGAAGTTTTGTTTTATTGAAGGTTAAGGTCCTGCGCCAAAAAGTCTAACCGCTTGGCCGCTAGGAATAAACTGGGCATGTGCGATGACGTCGAGTGAAAGTTAAAGTGAAAGTGACTGTACGCTATCGCATATGCCTAACAGCGTTGTTCTAGCGGCCAGAACGGTTAAAGTTTTCGGGGTAGGTGCTTCACAGAAGTTGATCAGGATACCAAGGACTACAACATACGTATAAGAAATCCAGCCCTGCAATCTGTTCTTGAAGAATTAATAATTCGAAATACAGTGGATGAAGAATACAAAATCACATTTCTCAATTCGAAAATCTAAACTTCAGTCTTTAATAGTCATTCCGTATCTAAATTCAGACAATTCATCTGTCCAACACCAATGAAATCAGTTTCAGGCTACTTTTCAATGCAAACACGTGTAAATCGTGCAATCCGGCTTTTCAAAAAAATTCGAAACTTTGTATTCAATTTTTGAAAAATCATTGCTATCGTGCGAATGGCACAAATTAACACTCTTTTTTTGTTATTTTTACATTTTATTTTATATTATTACCAAAATAGCAGCTGTTAATAGTTCCCGTCTAGCTCCTGGCCCAACTCTAAGCTGACAATTCTTTCTGGCAAAAAATGGGGCAATGTTAAAATTACAAAATAGCGTGGGTAAGACTTGGTAATTCGTTCAAAATCACGGATAAGGTTAGTCCGGACCAGGTAATTTCTGTATGAAAAGAAGGACTTCACCAGAGTTAGAATATCATTATATTATGAATTAAATCCATTCATTGGGATATGACGACGTTCCGTGCATCAATGAATGACGATTTAATAAAATGACGTATGTTAATAATTAGATCTCTAGGGTTTAGTGGAACACATGTTGATTGTTTTGACAGCTGCTTGATGTTGACGATTCTGCAATTCTTACTAATAAAATTACTCCAGTCCAGTCAACAGATAACTCAGTCGTAGATTAGATTCTCTGTCTCCGTAGTTAAAATTAACTTGATCCGAAGTAATTGTTACGTAATACAAATTAGCACAACACGCACTATTCCTTCTCGAAAATTGACATTCATTCATTAGACTGGAGACTAGACAAGTCTCAAAATTCAATCTTACGTCTTACGTTACTTGAATTTGTAGTTCTAAGACACGGCTAGTCATAAAATAATTTCTTCTGGTTACAAAGTGCCAGTTTGCCGAGGAATGGCAATCCAGTGGGTTTTCCTTGTAATTTTGTAGTACAAAGATATTGTTTAAAATTATTGACTTATTCAGCAACATATTCGTGTTATGTGTATTACACAGAAAACAAAATTCTCACAGAAATGACAAGAAATTAAACGGTTCAAAATTGTTTTGTAATTGAAAGCATCAACTCACCTGTGCGATGAAAACTTATGTGGTTTCTGTGTCCTTCGTAATTATTTTGTTAAATATTTGTCGAAGTGTTTATAGTGTTGAATTGAAGTGGAATGGAGGTTATTCTGTGAACGTCGCCATCAATAACAGCGTCCCGGAACCCATTGATCCACAAAAATTTAAAAACGATTTTAAGGTACCTCATTGTTAAGTCTACTTACGATTTGTGACACGGACAAGTTCATCGTTCCTCTGTAGTTAGAAATGGAAATGGTGTGGCAGTTTTAATAAAAAGTTTTCTCTGATTGTAACGGTGTTTCCAACTTCTAGGTGTTTATTTACAATACATTCGAAGGTTTCTGACCATAAGGTACCATAGAATGTCAATTTCGCTACTTCAAGTTTTCTCTCAATATTTGAATACAAAGTCGATTCTATTATTGTAAGCACAGAGTTGTATATGACTAAAATAAAGTACAGTTGTTCGACACTGTCTGACTGGTCGAAAGCACGCGTTAATAAACTAAAATTGAGCGAAGCATTATCTGGAAAGTAAAATGAATTGACTGTGCAAGAAATAAAGCCATTTCAAAACAGAATTAAAAATTACAGATGCTCTTCTGAATTTGCACACATATCCGCTATGCTTGCTGATCCTGAGTATGTAAACACTAATTGAAAACATAGAATAAATAGCAAGATACTAAAAATTGTGCTGCAAATTTTAAGTCGCAGTAACTAACCTTTGAATCGGTCAGACACTCGATTATTCCTATTATTTGTAATGTTCGATCTATTAAAACATAATATTCTGCGAGTTCAGATTATCCAATACGTTATTTGTATTTACAGCATGTAGTTTTTATTCTATGAGCGTCCTGGAATTTCTTATTTATAATTACTACAAACCATAAGACACTTTTCTTTTTGGTTTTGGAAGATTCATGTTCCATTAAATTAATCGGGGTGTGTTTCCTTGATTGTAATTAATTCAAGTATTCAAAAGAAAATGTACTTGTTTATTATACAAAATTGCCTTAAGCCTGAGAATTGCCTAGACTTAACGTTACCTTAGTCCGGTGTGCTGCGTTGCGTTTCAAAACAGAAGCACATATTACAGATGCTCTTCTAAACTTGCCACTTATCTTCTATGCATACTTTACGATCGTGAGTTTGTAAACACTAATTGAAAACACCAAGTGGTATGTTTCACAGACTAAATATGAAGAAACTTCAAATTCTGCTACAAATTATCATATTAACTGACTCTCGCCGTAAGAATGGTCAACCACTCTCGATTATTCCTTGAAATCGATTGGTCTCTCTCTTTACAGCAAGCAAAGGTATTGCAATGCCCAATCTACTAAAACAACAAAATGACCAAACACCTATATAAATATATTCATTAACTGCAAGTAGTTTCTAAATATGAACGTCTTGGAACCATTCCTTGTTCAAATTAGTAAAGATGGCAATATTCTTCTTCAATTAAATTAACAGGCCGATTAATTATGTTTTGTTGTTTCCTATTTAGGATGTGGTGCAAGCTTTTTCAAACCAGATGGAAGAGTCTACTAATAAAACATTTTACATCAGACTGGTCAATCTGCTCGTTCCGAACCACTGGGTCAAATTCCATTCAAGAATTGTTGCCGTAGAGTAGGTTTTATAAGTCGTAAAAATTATTCAGAAAATTACGTCCATATTTTTGTGTTTCAGAAATTGTGAATAATTTTGTTGCAGTTTCCACTACAAAACTGCAGATATCCGCGTAAGCGATCTGGTGAAATCACCCACTGTTGATAACCCTTATTTGTGTGGGCTGCCGGGGAATTACATGGAGTTACCCCTCCATTATTTTACTGAAATTCAATCTCCAGAATTTGGACATTCGTACGGATTCATTCGTAAGACATCAATCGTAATATATATTTGTTAGTTTTTGTTTGAATTCTACAAATTTAACAGCAAAACTAATGCTCACAAAATGGGCGAGATTGAGATGGGGCGTTTGGGAGGAATTTGGATTCCCAGAAAATAGAAAGCATCCGTATTTTTTCAAAATCTCAGGTACGGACAACCCTTGGAAACAAATGGGGTGCTCGGACAAGGAAATCAGTGGAGAATTCATTAGCAGGTAGGCAGGTACTTTAAAACTATATTTTAACGGATGCAGATATTCTTTTTTTAAATTTGTTCTGGAATGACCTAATCTCTTTTTGACTTCAGGACGAATTCTTCCTGTAATGTCACTACTGAGGAGGAACCAATGCCGGATTGTCGTTTCTACCCTGCCGGGATCACAACTGCCACAACGTCATTGATGACTCATGTCACACTAGCATCTATCAATCAGTTTTGTGATGAATCGAACCACGATAAAATTCTTCCAAACAGGCAAAACATTTATTGTGGACGTTCGAGTGTATGGAAAATTATTCGTGAGACTTCTGATTTCCAAACTGTCAACGGAATCACAAAGAGATATCCCGTTTGGGTCAACGTAATGAAAAGGAGCGACAAACCCCTATTCTACATGTTGCTGGACAATCGACAAACGGTGGGACGTTTTGTCATTTTATTCAGATATTATTCACAAATGATAATATGCGTAGTATTGGAACCTGGCGTTAGTTTCTTTTTGTAATAATTTACTCTACTCATATTTTTTCCTACAACTTAGGCTGTCTTGTCCAATGGCAACTGAAATCTAGTGCCTGATCCAAAATTAATGCACATAATTGATCCGTAGTTCTTGCACATATATTATTTCTTTAAATTCAACGGTTAGAAGCAAGTGCTCTTCAGTGTTGGCCCAGTAATTTATCTTGATCTTGACATTTTTGCTGGAATTCTAACACAATAAATATTGAAAGACTAATCCCACATTATTTCTAACAGATATAAAAAGAAATTAGGAGAAATAGAAACAACCTTAAAAGCCCGTTGCTTTTTTCGAGATTTCAAGAAAACATGAAATTCTTAAACCTAGATCAGAAGCCTTATTATTTCAGGTTCCGGAAATTCGATTCTCTGCCTTCAGAAAAAGTTTAAATGATATTTGGGGATACATTCCTGAAGGAAATGTTTGTGCATTGGGAAGTTTTCCATCAAATGTCACTGCTGGTCAACATATTCAAGAAGAAGTCTACTGGAGGCAGATTGGAATGGCTGGATCAATATTTAAAACGTGTGTTTCATTCTTTTCATATTACTTAATTGCCAGATTGGGTTTCTTGTTAACAAATCAGACCAACAAAATAACGTTAAAGGATATTTATTTAGGATTTAGCCAGTTCCGAATTATTTTTAGGGCTATGAAGACCATTACGAAACGTGAAAATACTCATACAGAATTCGCGTTGGCGCTTCAACAAAAAGTTGATGAGCTCAAGGAGCTGAATCATCCGAGTGGTGCCGTTATTCTGATTATCAAGGCTGGATCCGACAGGTGCAGTTTTGGTTAGTTCGTTTTTTCTAAATTAGTTAGTTCGTTCTCGCACGACATTGCAGTGTTATGACAAAATTCCACAACTGTAAAAGAAATTCAGTCATATATAACTTTATGTAAAAATCTAATGTCGTCAGAGATTTCTAAATAAATTTATTGCAAAGGTAACGGTCGCACAGAATCTAGGTGTGCCCTCCTTGGAACGCAACTCAATTTTGATAACTAGATATAGCAATGTCAGTTAATGAATATTAATTTGATTCAAAAATACAGAAAGAACTGCATACGAGCAAGAATTATTGACATCATTACTGGGAACAAAAATCACAATATTTGCTATAGAATACGAGACAGCGAATCTGAATCAAACTGCATCCGTTTCGAACGGGATACATGTCTTGTTATCACTCAACGATTCCGTCAAAGCGTTGAATGCCAAAATGGACCGACTCAGACAACATTTGCTACGTGCAATCAGTGAGCCTATCTCAGAAAGCCACACAAATATTGAAGTTTGTTAAGATAACTTTAAAATAAATGTCTTAAAACTCGCTACCGAATTTTAAGGCATCGTTTATTACTATTTCAACAAATTCTGAGTAAATGTGGTGGTGCCCGTAGATCCACAAGAAATTCATGGAACCAGATGAAGTGTTCACACTCGGTGTAGACAATTATGACATGGCTGAATTTTATTTGACGACAACCAACGATGGGAATATTTGGAAGGGTTTTAAATTCACGACATCTAATGAAAGTGTGGAAGTAAATACACAGGTTAGAAGCGAAGATGAATGGAGCGGGTCAAGCGTGACAAACCGAAAAACTTATATTCTAAAAGCAAATTGGTCAATTCAAGTAAGCAAATGAATGATAAAAAATTCAGAAGTTTAGCAACCTCTTAAATTTTGCTAATTCCTTTCAAAAGAGCTTGTCCGCCGTCAGCATAAGTTATTTTTGCTCTGGGATAAACGATGATGTCCAGAACAAATGCAAGGGATTTCTGGTAGTTCGAGCTCACAATGGAGAAAATGCTACACAAAATATTGATGTCGAAATCTCAACGAATGCGATTAATAATTTTGTTGATTTGGACACAATGGACGCTCGGATTGGACCATTTGCGATTTTCGTTAAGGTTTGCATATTTCACAGAAATCTCCTCTTTCACAAAAGTTTGCGGAAAATGATGAAAATAATATTATTGCCAAAATAGTGCTTTCTGGACCTCAAAAAAGTTTTCACGGAATTAATTGTGCCTAATCTGGATTTTTAGGTTAGTGTGAACAGAAAACCCGTAAGGAGATTAACTGTTGAGGTCCTAGTACGTCAGGACAATTCAATAGAAGACACGTTGACGCTGAAAGACGATGGAATGGGTCACCCCGATATTTCGGAAAATGATGGCATTTATTCTGCCTACTACATTCCACGTGTAGATGGGCCACACAAAATATCAGTGACAGTCCAGAATGAAAATTCTGTGATTTACTTAGATGATCATGAAGAAATTTCAAAATTGATATCCGAGGAATGCACGAACACAACTAACCCGGACCTACATTGCAATTACGACACCATGGAAATTGTCGAGACATTTTACCAAAGGGTCGACTTGGCCTCACCGATCATTTTTAAAAACAAGGACAAGTTTAAATTGGTAAACTTCTGGCTGTCTTTACTCAACTGATTTTTTTCGGACTTTAATTGCACATATTTCGACAGGGGAAACCTTTAAGGATTTTGGATTTGAGGGTCAAGGCATTAGGAAATGTTCAAGTCGAAGTCGGTTTCACCAGCCCTTGGACTATTGACAACACAGAAGAGCCTGGTAAATTAGGGCAGTTTAATCGGACGGACTTTACCATCTTTGTAACATCTTAGAACAAACAACTAGATTCCATCAAACCTATAAAATTGTGTGTTTCTGAACATGCAACAAAAAAGGACCGTTTGACGTTAGACGTTAGAATTGTTTTTTCCATTGATGATACACAGAGAAAGTCCAAAATGCAATTCCCATGTGGTAAATTATATGTGAACTGTATTTAATATTTTAATCCTGATCTATCAAATTCTTCCCCCTGATTTGCAGCCGACTACTATCAAATTCAATATGGCGGAAGCCCAAATGATCTCCAGATTTCCAAGTCAGAGGGAAGTTCAATCGTTCCAAGAATTAGTTCTCCCGGACTTCTTGAAATGTATAAAATAACTCTTGAAAATCATCCACGGTTAAGTAGAATCACATATTTTACGGTCCAATCCTTCAGAAAGGATGTCTCCGGAGAATTATTATCCGTAAGTGAACATAATTTTACGAACATGGTGGCCCAATATTTGCATTCTGAAAACTTGTAACTCACAAACCTGGAGTCA
Source organism: Protaphorura quadriocellata (assembly GCA_034698945.1). Lineage (NCBI taxonomy): Eukaryota > Metazoa > Arthropoda > Collembola > Poduromorpha > Onychiuridae > Protaphorura > Protaphorura quadriocellata. Next base: position 15,116 of record JAQGCA010000454.1, read on the forward strand.
CATTAAACCCGTTGGAGATAAACTAAACGACGAGGATATATAATTTTGCATTCAATATTTACATAAAATGCTTTCCTGGAATTCATGTTATTGAGTTTTCAAATTACACGTTCTTCTGGGCCGCCCTGTAGAATGTGTATTTATGCTTTGTTAATTCCGCACTAAATTTCAGTCTGAACTATCCAACATTGGAGTTACATGGACAACACCTAGTGAAGCACTGCCGGATAATGTTGGGTTGACTGACCCACTGTTCACATCAACTGGATTCGTCATTATTGTTTGTGTGCTAATTCTAATGATTGCTATTTCAGTTACCGCTTGTGTTTTGTTTAAATTTCGAACTGAATCTGTTAATTTAAATTCACCCATTTAACAAACTGTGAAGTATCTGAATTATGAACAAACAACTGTTAGGAATTTTGTTCTAATCTTAAATTATTGTAGAAAATTTATAAGGAGCGTAATTATTATCATCAGGGTAAACATTGTTTTTACAAATAGACATCCTACTGATTTTTAACAATCACGCTTACGCTCGTTGTAAAAATTATGATTTCAAATTATTTTTATGAAAGTCCCAACGTTAAGTAAATTAATAAAATTACGTAATCTCAAAAGGTGGAACATTAAGTCTGACATCGTTCGGTTCAGTGAAACATAGAATATAGAGAAGTGTGTCCAGCCCGACCCAATCTTTTAAATTGCCATAAATTACCAATTTATTTAAATTCAGTCATTTTCTACATAATGTTTTAGGAAAAAATGTTGACACATGGAATTATTAAAAATCATAGTCGACCAAAATTAGGGCGGAATTCTTTCACTTAGTAATTAGATTAAATAGTAATTATAATATGAAGTTCAGCGACTACATTTTTATGCGTTGTTACAAAATAGTACGTCAACTATTAAGGGAATTCGTATCTATTCGTATATTCACACTTGCCAAGTACTTCCCATCCCAAATAAAACCTAGACAGATCTGTTAATCTGTTTGATTAACATGAGGAGTTTGTACCCTAAGGCACACATGCTGAGTCAACACTTAAAAGTTTTAATTCTACTCATATCGTTATATAGTACTAACTAGGGTAATATTCCGGGACCTAAACGGATACATATTTCCTCCCTTTTTGAAATGAGCAGACATTTGGTCATTATTTAAAGAAAAATTCAGTGATCCATCAATCGAATCGAATTTAACAGGTCATTTCGGGGGAAGGTTGACTATTTCTAGACTTCTCGATATCACGACTTGATACAGGGGAGTGTCACTTTATAATACTCTTTCGTACATTTTTGAACTCGTTAGACTTGTGATATTACGATAATGACACCATTTTCAAGTTGAAATGACGCCAAAACAAGGAAATGCAAGAAACTAATGAATTTCATTTTCAGCCGTGAAAATTTATGGTTGAATGCACAATGCAGTATATCTCGGATTTATTAAAGAATTCCTGAGTCAGTCTTTTGGCAAACCCGAAGTCTTTTCATAACGCTATTACAAGGGTCATTATCTCTACACTGCAAATCGTGCAGTCATTACTTTCAAATATGAATTCATCTACTACTATTGTACCAGGGTATTCCTACTAAATGATTTGTACGAATTTCCACGAGAACGGGTGTAAAACTTTGAAAACTTATGTTGAGTTTAAAATTTCACTATGAATTTATAAATAGTGAACCGACGATCTTCTTGTAAGATTTCTTGACAAATTTCAAAATGTAAACACCTAATTCTATTTGCTCTATTCCATTCATTTATCGTTAGGAAGTTGCTAGAATAAATTGCCCATGTACCAAAACACGTTACGTTTTAATTCACATTTATGTACAATAAATTTTGTACATAGTTGTAGATGTTTTGAGTACGCGATAAAAATGTGAATTAATCCTAATTACACGTCGTTACAATTTTCACTATTACAGCCATGATCAGACTATTTAAAAGTGAAAGTATTTTATAAATTTATACAAAATTTACCAAAAACAATCGCTCACAACATGCAGGAGTCCTTCGCAAAACGTGATATTTTCATTTAAGGGGCAATAGGCGCAATAAAACTAAATCATTTGTTTGCAATTTGTTCGAAATCACGGAAAATTTGAGTAAGGACCGGCTAATTTTTGTATCAATGAAATAGATGTGCCCCGATTGGACGTAAAGTGGAAATATGATTAAAATCGATTCATTGGGATCTAACAAAGTTCAGTGTATCAATGAATAACGATTTAATCAAATGACTTCCGCTAATAATTAGATCTTCAGGATTTAGTGGAACACACATTGATTGTTTTGTCAGCTATTTGTTGTTAACGATTCTGCAATTCATACTAACAAAATTACTCCAGTCCAGTCAACAGATAACTCAGTAGTGGATTGAATTCTCTGTCTCCGTAGTTGAAATTATCTTGATCCGAATTAATTGTTTCGCAATACAAATTAGCACAACATGCACTATTCCTTGACAGTTGACTTTTATTCTTTAGATTACAGACTAGACAAGTCTCGAAATTCGATCTTACTCTATACGTTACTTGAATTGCTTTAAGACATAGTTGGTCGTAAAATATTTTCCTCTGTTGCAAAGTACCAGTTTTTGTCGATGATTGCCAATCCGATGTTCTTTTTGTCATTTTATAGGGTAGAGATACTTTGTATTCTTATTAACTTATTCGGCAACATAGTTGTGTTGCGTATAATAGAAATAATAAGAAATTGAACGATTCAAAATTGTTTAGTAATTGAAATTACCAGAAGCTCACCTGTGCGATGCAAACATGTGGTTTCTGTGTCCTTTGTAATTATTTTGTTAAATATATGTCGAAATGGGTTGCATTTGATTGAAATAGAGGTTATTCTATGAACGTCGCTATTGATGACCATTGAAAACCATTGATCCACAGAAATTTAAAAATTATTTCAAAGTACCCCAGTGGCACAGACAAGCTCATCGTTTCTTTGTAGTTTAGAAATGGAAATGCTTGTACTTTTATTTAAAATGTTTCTCTCTATAACGGTGTTTCCAACTCTAGGGGTTTGTTAACGATATATATTTCAGGGTTTCTGACCACACGATACCATCGAATGTAAATTTATAGTTGATTTTATTAATATTCGCTACTTCAAGTTTTCCCTCAATATCTGAATACAGAGTCAATTTTATTATTGTAAGCACAGAATTGTATGTAAGAATTAAGTCATAGTTCGTTGCTAATGACTCGTGGAAAGCACGCATTAAAATACTAAAACCGGGCGAAGCTATATCTGAACATCAAATTGAATTGAGTGAGCAAGAAATAAAGCCGTTTCAAAAAACAAGTAAATACGTATTACTCTTCTAAATTTGCATGCATATCTGCTATGCTTACTGATCCTGAGTTTGTAAACACTAATTCAAAACACAACATAAAAAAATTCTGCTGCAAATTGTAAGTCACATTAACTGATTTTCAAATCAGTCAGACACTCGATTATTCTTCCAAATTGTTTGGTATCCCATTTGTTCGCGAGAAGGTTAAGAAGAGGATAAATCTGGTTACAGTAGCCATAATGTATTTTAGAGTTCGATCTATCAAAATATAAAATACAGATTCAGCAAAATCAGAATAACTACAAAATTTTGAGCGTTAACAGCATGTAATTTTTCTTATATGAACGACCTGGAACCATTATTTTCAATTATTAGTGAAAATCACAACACTATTTTTTGGTTTTGCAATTTATTTTGAATTAAATTAACAGGCCGATTAAGTATGATTTGTCGTTAATTATTTAGGATGTGATGTAAGGTTTTTCAAACCAGATGGAAGAGTCCACAAATAAAATATTTTACATCCGACTGATCAATCTGCTTGTTCCGAACCACTGGGTCAAATTCCATTCAATAATTGTTGCCGTAGGTTTTATAAGTCGTAAAAATGATTTAGAAATTTGCGTCAATCGAGTTTAGTTTTATAGTTATGATATTTCATAGTTTAATTTTATATATTTCCTAGTTTTTGTTTGAACTTGACAAATTGGTCGAGATTGCGAATGGGTGAGTTTCTGGTAAATTATACGTGAACTGGATTTAATTTATTAATACATTGAGTGCGGATGACGTTTTTTTTGGGGGGGGGTTATTTATTTTTCTGCACGGGTGGCTATGGTGGGTTCTACACGCGTCAAAACAAATCTATTAAAAAAAAAAAAAAAAAAATTATTAATTCTGGTCTATCAAATTTTTCCCACTGATTTGCAGCCAACTACTATCAAATTCAATATGGCGGAGGCCCAAATGATCTCCTGAGTTTCAAGTCAGAGGGAAGTTCAATCGTTCCAAGAATTATTTCTCTTGGACTTCTTGAAATGTATGAAATTTCTCTTGAAAATCATCCACGGTTAAGTAGAATCACACATTTTACGGTCCAATCCTTCAGAAAGGATGTCTCCGGAGAATTATTATCGTAGTGAACTTATTACGGACAAGGTGGCCCAATAATAATGTTTGCATTCTTAATTCGATTCTTGCAACTCATTTACGTGGAGCCACAATTACACGAAAACAATTTCGTTGGAAACAAAACTTATTGACGAAAATGTACAGTATTACATTTAATTTATTCATGAACAACTTTCATGTTACTGAGATTTCAAAGTGCATGTTTTCATGGGCCATCATATAAGAAGGTTTATTTGAATTTTTATTAATTCTGCAATTAAATTTAGTCCGAACTATCCAATATTGGAGTTGCACGGACAAGACCTAGGGAAACACTACCGGATAATGTTGAGTTGATTGACCCGCTGTTCACCTCGACTGGATTTTTAGTTATTGTTTATGTGCTAATTCTAATGATTGCTATTTCAGTTAATGTTTGTGTTTTGTTTAAATTTCGAACTGAGTCAGTCAGCTTAAATTCACCAATTTAACAAAATGTGTCTGAGCTGATTTGTCATATCCAGAAAACTATTATACGACAAGCATTTCAATTTTAAATTATTGTAAAAATCTTATGGTGAGCATAATTATGTCATTAGGATAAACATTATTTTTAAAGACATCCTAGAGAATTTTAGCAATCACGCTTACGCCTTGCGTTGTAAAAGTAACGACTTCGAATTATTCTTTTATGAATGTGCCGACGTTAAGTTAATTCATAAAATTAAGTAATTTAAATATATAATTTATTAGGTAGTTCGGGATTCAGGTACTCAATTTTTTTAAAAGTCATAAAATTCAAACTTTTATAAATCCAATCGTTTTCTGTATGCTGTCTCAGAAAAAAATTACACATCTTATTAAAAATCATTATCATAGTTAAGCAAAATTAGTGAAGGATTCATTCGTTCAGTTATGATTAATGAGATAGAATAGTTAATATAATATAAAGTTCGGCGACTACATTTTTATGCATAATTAGAAAATGCTAGGCCAATTGCGAACAGGTTTTCGTGGGGTGTTAATTGTGAACAAAATGGCGACTCCGTTTCTGTTCGTATATTCGGACTTGGCAAGTAATTCTCATTCCAATAATATCTAGAAAGACAATCCGCGTGGTTACATCGGGGGTTTGATCCATGCGGCAGACGAGTCGACGCTTTAAAAAGTTTTAGTTCGACCCATAGAGCATACTTGTATGTGTGAAATATCACTCTAATGAAAAAACAAACAAACAAACCATGTTGTTCCCTAGCTACCACATTGGATAACATTCCGCGACCTGAACGAATACCTATTTCCTCTCTTCGTGAAATGAGCTGACATTTGATCATACCTCAAAACTAATATGGAATAGTGAAAATACTTCTTTAAAACCACCGGAACATTTATATTAAAATAATTTATAAACAAGTAAGCAGTAAATATTTTTACCAAGCAAGTTCATTCTAAAATATAAAATTGACCACAAGTCATATTCAACATAATAATTAGGTTTGTATTTTTTTAATGAATGAACTAATGGAATAAGAATTCCCATTTGACCCATTGAGTGAGTGCATAACCCATAGTGGAGAAATAGCTGGAGTAGGAATATTAGAATATCCGGGTAATGAAAAAGCTATTTTCAAAACGAGGATATATTTCGAATGATCAAATCTTCACTGCGGTGAAGCGAAGTCATGGCGATGTGGTATGTCCAATTACACTATACCGAACGGACACAGGTAGATTATAACAAAATTGGATTCATGATCTCTGTAAAGATGAAGGGAATAAGGAACAAATGTTTAAAAAAAATCCTGTGATCCATCAATCCAATCTGACAGGTCATTTGCGGAAAGGCTGAAAATTTCTCACACAATTGTCTCATTTCGTGGACAGAACATTGAATTCGTTTCACGTGTGACATTACGATTAAGACACTATTTTCAAGTAGAAATAACGCCTAAAAGCGGAAATGATTGTGTTGAGACAGAGGCACAAAACTAATGAATTTAGACGCATTTAGCATCGATAAGTTTACGGCCGAATGCACAATGAAGTATATTTTGGACTCATTAAAGAATTCGTTAGTCAGTCCGTTGGCAATCACAAAACCTATCGGAAACTAATATCCCAAGGGTTTGATCCCTGAACCGCACATGGTGTAGTGTTTGCTTTAAATAAATGTTTCAAAGTTGGAGTTATCTTCTACTATTGCACTTGGGGTAATCTTACCAGTGTATATTGAAATTGCATCTGTTCTTTGAAAAAATTCCCGATACAGTTGGAGCTTATTCAGCAGACTGCAACGAGCATATCGCAAAAGGCATGGAATTATTCGTCCACGCAAATTCGAGGCAAAATAGGATGGACTGCTTTTCCTATTTATGCTGTAATTTTGGAACTTTTGGGTTCGTCGATTCTTAAAATAAAATTTTTCTGCTGATTCATTCGCTTCTATAATTGTATTTAAAAAATAGAAGGGCCCTTGGAAATTGAATGTCTCATTATTTTATCAGGATCACGACACAATCAAGACTTTAACATTGGTAACCCCATGAATTCTGTTACGTAGATTGCAATCCCCACTGTAATTTCATATTCTGTCACGAACCACCATTTATCTGAATTTTGCTTTTGTATTAGTACTAGCGTATTCTTGTCTGAAGAAACTTGGATGGTCATGCAACAAACACAATAAACCAGAATAGAATCGAATTAACGTTTTCTTTATACTACTTCAATTACGATTCAAATAAATTATACAACATACTTGGACAAATGATATGAATATAGATTGGGTTGTCCAAAAATTCTTCAAGAAAAGTTCTTGCAATAGTAATTTAGTTCCGCCTACAATTCTGCACAAGTCAAATTACTCACTTTAAAGCAAATACATATATTCCGTTACGAGAAAGAACCGTCCAATCCGTAAAACTGAATCATCAGTGAGTGCCACTAATTCCGACTCTAACTAAGCGTATTTATGATTTTAATATAAAAACATGGCCCAACAAAACCAAACCTAGGTTCATTATAATATTTACGAGAAAGTTTAAATTATTATTTCTGCGGTGGATTGAAGTTTTTTCCAAGTCGGAATTGATGTCACTTCAAGTCGGAATTGATGTCACTTACTGATAATTCAATGTTTCATTTTTGATGTTTACGTTGTGTGAGCTATGATTATTGATGACTATAATAAAATTACATCCAATCCAATCCAAAAAAAGGTTACACACTTGAAAATAACCTCAAGATTTAGTAATTAAACCTGCATTTTGAACATCAATTGACCTCCTGCTAACCTAGCTATTTACTGCCCAATGTATTTCACATTTACACCTTCGTAAAATCCGAACCAAGGGTTATTATTGGTTGCTGACTTTGAACATTCGGTAATCTGACACTTTATACAACAGCGGATACGAATAAATTATTATTATTCCGTTCCCTCATGAACAGACACTTGTGCCTACTTAACTATCGTGTAGGGCGACTTCAATGTTTGTATTATTATGATAAATACACTTTTTGTACTTCAGATCACGCTGCGGTGAGGACTATATATATATATTCTTCTGTGATTAACCAAATTTAATGGTGAATATTCTGACTCAACCCGGCGTCAGTATTTCAATCTATCGTCGATTTCTAACTTCGTTACAGTGTACCACTGCTATGATATACTCTCAAGAAACACAATGCTATGAACACTAGTAGTCCCATCACTCACGCTTTAGAAATGTGATCAATTTTGGGAATTAATAGCTACTCAGACTTCTTCAACACGTAGAAAAGTTTGAATCAAATCCAAAGACATCGGCTTAGCAGACCAATCTCCTGAAAATTTTACATTTTCACAATAATTTTGAACATTTACTACGAAGGCTAAAGCGTCAAATGCTTATTAAAATATCAACACAAGGACAGATACAATGTAGCAGCTCTGGTTCTAGGAATATAATACGTTGACTTTGGTGTATGTACTTTATACTATGTAGGTCAGTGGTCGAAAGTTTAGAGTCCTACTTTATTTATTCATTTTGGCTGACCTGCCATCGGCGTAAAATAATTAATAAAAAATGTTCATAATAATTTTGATCATATATACTACGAAGGCAAAAACGACAAATGCTTTCATCCGTCGAGGTGGATTGATTTAGTATTTTCCAGCACTTTCGGAAGAAGTAAATTGGATTTCCTGTTCTGTTATAAATTGTTGCTGAAGATTGAAGACTTCAAATCAACCTGTACGATATTTACGAAACTTAAAAAATATCCCAAAGACTTCAATTCAACCTATGTATAGTATGTATACGATATTTACGAACACAAGGATACACACAATGTAACAGTTCTGGTGCTAAAAATCTTTAATATTTTGAGCTTCAAAATTAGGAAATAGCCATTTTGTTCAGAAAGCGATTGTGCAAGTTTTGATATATCGCACTCGTGTGTATGTTGCGCCGTTCGTGCGTGTCAACACAAAACATAGACGAAACTGGAGTTTTTATAACATTCAAAACCAAATCTGTTCGTTTAGCATGCTATAAAAACTCCAGTTTCGTCTATGTTTTGTGTTGGCGCTCGCGCACCGCGCAACACACACGCGAGTACGATACATCAAAGCTTGCACAATCGCTTTCTGAATAAAATGGCTATTTCGGAATTTCGAAGCTCAAAATATTAAAGATTTTATTTCGAGTCTACGGTGACTTTCCGCCCATCATGTATAATACGTAGGCTCTGTACTTTATGTAGGTCGGAGGTCAGTGGTCGAAGTTTTGAGTCCAACTTTATTTATTCACTTTGCCATCAGTTTAAAATAAAAATGTTCACAATAATTTTGATCATATACTACGAAGGGTAAAACGACAAATGCTTATTAAAATATGCACACAAGGAAGGATACACAATATAACAGCTCCGGCGAATGTGCCTTACATGTCAGTGGTTGAAAGTTTTGAGTCCTACTTTATTCATTTTGACCGACCTGCCATCAGCGTAAAATAATTATTAAAACATATTCGTAATAATTTACTGAAATGGACAGTTGTAAGTTCATCCAAATTTAGACTCGGCAAGAGTTAAATAATTCTTACGAACAACTTCTTTCCAGGTTTATTCAGTAAACACTGACTCACAAGGCAGGAGTTAAGTCGACTTTGTCCTTAAAAAATCTGTGCTGATAGGTAGAAAACAAATTACCAATGTTGTTCAATTTTTTTTGAGCGTGTGAACGTCAGGCATCTCGGCCATATGGATAATGATTTGAATGTCAAAAAGTAATTGATTTAATATTGACGGATGCATTGGAGTGCGAATGGGAGAAGACATTGAAGACTCGATTGTTATTTTTGACACACCCTGAAATCAGTGATTATAAAAACATTACATTGCATTGTAACATTAAAATCTTTAGATTAAAATGCACTTCAGGATATTTTTTATTTGTAAAAAGTAATTACTATCTTGGGTTCATGAAGGTTGGGAGGGCTGGGTATAGCAAAGGAGTAACTGGTATTGAGCTCAGGTCTCGGTTTTTTCATTCCATAAATCTTTTTTCCGTAAAGTTTTTTTGCGGTCAAGGATTTCAGTCTTCACTGTTGTCAAAATTCGGACTAGGGTTTCTAACAGACACGTATTTCGCATCGGATTTCTCTTCATGACTCGTTGAACGGTGTAGGATATTCTCAAATTTTAAACCGGTTTTAACCGTATGAAGTTTGGACTTAATTCAGTTGAAAATGTTTCACTAAATATCTCGAATATTTGTCAAACTTGTCGATCAACTTTTTTTACAACGAAAAGGAAGCGAAATGTTGGGGTATACAAGTATGTCGCAGTGGCGCTGGAGAATGCGCACTTGCCACATAATCATACTTGTACACAATACGGTAAGATATTTACGTGAACTCCATCACTTTTTCCATAGGAATGCAGCCAAGAACGTAAGAACTGAAATTTATGCATTCAAAAATAATTTTCTTTTGCATTTTCACGTTTCTTTGCTACTGCCTTGCTGTTTGGGCGTCATCCCCTGCCTGTGAGCTCTAATTAAGTTTTGCTCCATATTCTACTTCCTTAAGATCAGTCATCCGTCGAGGTGGATTGATTTAGTATTTTCCAGCACTTTCGGAAGAAGTGCTCAGATAAACTTTCAGAAGAATAAAGATTTCCTGTTCTGTTATAAATTGTTGCTGAAGATTGAAGACTTCAAATCAACCTGTACGATACTTACGAAACATAAAAAATATCCCAAAGACTTCGATTCAACCTATGTATAGTATGTACACGATATTTACGAAACATAAATAGTACGCCCGAAGACTTCGGAATTACAGTACATATCTGATTGTGAACTGCACATATCTTTGCCCCTAGGATAAGGATAGGACCTTACTATCGACAGAATTCAATCTGGATTTATTAGAAGTTTTCTTCAAAGACGGGTTGCTTATACGCTTTACTTACGAATTGATAGTGTGCTGGAACGAAAATATTCCAAATCCGGAAGTACATGGCATGACGGGTGTCAGCATACTCTGTATGTCTGAATGCAGGGGCTAACACTCTAATAAAAAAACAAACAAACAAACAACAAACTAGCCTATTTCCCTACAGTATACTAGAATCTCAAAATATTGAAATTGAACCGATTTGTTATGAGGAGAACCGAACAAATGCTCTTCATTTTAGGTTTCATTTTCGATGAAACTATACGCTCGCGATTTGTTGTCGAAAGTTTGGTGTTGAACTTTGATGATCAATCGGCACTCCATACTTTTATTAAGTAACGATGTAAATAATAATCCGATAGCTAACGGGTTGATTAGTTGATCCAATTAATTATTTTCGCAAATAATTGGGGAATGAGCACCTTTATGTGAAAGTTAATTCGAAATAATCTCAATATGAAGTCTTTCGCATTATCCGAGGTACGACAACAGGAGGGTAAACCAAATTATATTTTTTTCAAGCGAAGGCGTATTATCAACAGATCTAAAATCGGATCAAATTTCCTGAGAAACCCTATTTCTCGATTTTAATCAAAATATTTGCTTTATACTTATTTATATGCACTCACCGAAAATTTCAGAACTTGAGATGCTTTGTTAGTGTAAGTTACATTTTAAAATTACTTTCGTCAAACAGCAAAACTAATTAATTGACACCTCACAATAAGGCACGCTAAAATCCGATCGCAATATTCTTCGTACAGAATGTATTGGTTTTCCAATGGTGACCGTAATTTATAGTACGTCTAGTAGTAACTATCTCTGTAGTATCTCAATTACCCTAAGAAATCTGCTCGAGGAATCGAATTTTCGCCACAGCGAATTGACAAGTGATATTTTGCTGTACCATAAAACAACTGGGATAGAGATTGAGATTCTTACTACGAAACCCTGGCAAGGCAGTACCTTTCGGTACATGATACATTCTGAAATGACACTCGATCCCGACCTTCCATCCTCACCATGATTTCCAGTAAGAGTCAAGTAATAGACAAAAATGTGTGTTCAACTCAAATAGCCCTGAAGTCACTAACGGATTTAGGGCATTTCTGCATTCATTTCTGTCCATAAAAATAAGTAAGACCCACGTAGAAACAATTTCGTCGAATTCGGTGGCCTGCGCCAGAATTTACCAGCAGGCGGAAAATCTGACCATCTGTTACAGTGTAACTGCTTTTACTATTTGTAATGAAAAGTTGAACTGCGTAGATAAACACTTTTTAGGTTACGACAAGTATTCCGACGTTTCAAGTCCATCCACCAATCTGGAATTGATTTCCGGTTATTGTCCTTCCTGGCTCACTAGAAGTATTTAGTTTGTAAATCTTTCCGTCGAGGCTAATGCAATATGGCAAATTAAAGTCACTGATACACTGATATAAATGCCAGTTTCATTATTTGATGAAACGGTATAAGGGTAAAATCAACTTTAGATTATAAGGAATTGCATCAATGTTGAAAGACATCGTATGGAAGGGTACGGCGGCCCAGAACTGCCAAACCAAACCAAAATTATGACAAAATTATGTAATAATGAATTAAAAAGTGTTTCAAAAAAATGAAATAAAATAAAAAAAACAAATGAACTGATATACGATATATATATTTTTTAATATTTTGATTTATTTTACATGATAAAACAAAAATAAATACTTAAACTAAAATTGTTTTACTTTATAAAGTGATTTACTATTTTATTACTTTTTATTTTCCCTACTGTTGGCTTAACTATGTGATTTCCGTAAGGCGGACCAGCACCCACCGCCATTCGCGTCATGTAAGCTAAGAGTCCATTGGAATTTAAATACAAATGTCCACTTAATGCATTTATTAAAAAAGTTAGTGGGCTTACGTTTTCCGAGATCTCGTGCGAGAACTCGACGATAGAAATATTGCACTGATACCATTTCGCCATGTAGGAAAAAGTTATTGATAACTAAATAGATACCAATTCTAAATAGTAATACCAACCTTCTATAAAATATGTCCACCCATCCTAGGCAGGAAGTACTACGGTAGTCCACCCATCCTAGGCAGGATGTACTACGGTAGT
>JAQGCA010000455.1:0-28100 GCA_034698945.1 Protaphorura quadriocellata
GCACTGTGATCGGATTTAATCCTACCGATTTCTCCCATTTGCACTGTGATCGGATTTAATCCTACCGATTTCTCCCACTGGCACTGTGATCGGATTTAATCCTACCGATTTCTCCCATTTGCACCGTGTATCGGATTTGGTCCCACCGATTTCTCCAACTAGCACTGAGAATCCCTCTTCGTACCGGAATATTTTAGATAAAAATGGAAGACATTGAACTGCATGAAATGATAGATAAGCTGCTAAATAAAAGGATTAGGAGAAAGCATTACAAGCAAGGGCATCCAACTTACGCATTAAGTTAGAAAACAACATGTCTAACGAAAATAACGATTAATGAACATACTTGAAGTGTACGCGGGACCGTAGAGATTGCGTTCTGTCCAAATACGCCTTGCATAAATTCCAAAAGAAGATCCCAACAAGCTTCAGCAACGAGGCATGGCCGGTATTCCACCTGAACAATAAGCGAATAAAATTCAACGATATAATAACATAATTTTGCAAAACAATCTTGCGTATCGTACTGCATAAAATAAGTGTCACTTTTCGTATACGTCCGAATCTATGCATTTTTCCTAAACAAAAGTGAAACCCATAAACCATAACTGGACAAATTAACAAAACCAGAAAATCAAGTCTTGTCTCAAGGAAACTAAAACATACGGAACTTCATTCAAATTCAGATGTATTTTTTAGTAATTATTTTCCCTATCATCTTCTGCTCTTGTGTTGACGGAGATACTTTACACTATTTAACTGTGATGAAAAATTATGTCGTTAAGTTAGTAGCCGTGAATATTAATTAAACTCCAACTCCAAGGCACCTTATTTCAAAGTGTAGCATATTGTGTGATTTATCCTCAGTTAATTTCAATATAAAACGTCTGATGCAAAACAATAAGTAAGACGTGAGGGATGAGAAATTGCTCATTTTCTAAGATACCCGTGGGAACGCCGTTAAAGTTCTCTGCGAAATGTATATTTCACTTTCTGCTCATGATCCGAACATAGGGGTACATCGACTTACCTCAACCAAGATGCCCTTGAAGTTTTGTGACATGACCACACTGCCGAGTTTGATGACAAAGTCTCCCAATTCATACCTTGGTCCTTTTGACTCAATCTTAATTTTCTTCGATGTGTACATTGGGTACATTTTGGCTACAATCAAATCAAACAAATTGTCAGCTACCAGGCTAACCATTCTGTATCCAGTGAGTTGTTGTTGCTGTTGTGGAGTCATGTTTGGCGTAAGCGGTGGCACGACAGGGACTTCCAATAATGCAAATGTTGACGCAGGATACTCAGTGTTGTGTAAAATGTTGAGAGTACGAGTCGAACTTGGTCCTTGTCCTTGAGCTGGGCCACCTGAAAGATGAAACAAATAAAAAAAAAACTAATTATAATACATAAAGAATTAAAAACTCTTCTCATTAAACGAATCTACCTAATTTAACCTTTTCAACAGTACGTAAAATGATGGTACAATAATTGAAGAAACAATCAGTCAAAAATGTGCCTTTTGTTTGACTTATCTGACAGGTTTCAGGAATTACAGTCAATTTCGTGATCAAGCATATCATTAAAAATTAGTAAAAATTTACCTTGCAACAAAGTTGAAGTAATTAAATATAATAAAACAGTTGCCATGCAGTAAATCTGTCGCTAATCTGCCTATCTGGCGCCAAACAGGGAAATCTGGTTGCCCACGTAATACCAGTTCCAGTTTCATAAAATATTTCACACGTTCCATAAATGTAAATTAGCCACAACACGAAACAAAAGTACCGCACTGCTGGTTGTTAAGTGTGCAAAACTAATGCCAAATTCCTAAAAATTCATGTAAATTTCAAAATTCGGGCAGTGGGTAGGTGCGACCCACTCCAAACCCGCGGAATAATTAGCTAATTGGACAAATTGAGTTGAAATAAAAATGTAAAAAATATTAAAAAGGACTTGATTCGAGAAACATGATCCGCACTCGAATTTCAAGGTCTGAGTGGCGGAACAATGCCCCAAGGTCCACTTTCTTGCTCATGTTCCATTTAACAGAAGGTCAAAAATGACTATTTTATGACATTCTTCTTTCACAAACCCTAAATTATTGCCAACTTAAATTCTATGTACTACTTCTTATGTTAACGTACCATGGTTGTTCCATATAAAGCCTCAACAAACTAATTCTCCTTGCCGTATCCACGATTGAATTTTTCGGAATAAATGACTGAACAAACAGGAGCACTTCATGAATGAATCGGTCTCAAAACTTTTGGAACTGAACTAATTTTTCCATTTTATTTTCTAAAGGTCATCATCTCGGCTATTTGTTGATCCCCAAGTTAATTCTTACTACGATTGTCTTGGTTACCCTCAAAACACGAACATTTTGAAAATATGACATGAAAAACTCTGTAATTTTCGAACGGCTAAGTCTAATTTACTGTACGACAAACTAAAGTCCCTGATGAAGGAAATAGTAAATTTCCGAAACGTTGGACAATAAAGGTTGAATGGTTCAAGAAATATCACTCGAGAAACCCGAAACATGCTTGATTCCAACATAAAAACCGAATGGAAAGCCTTCAGATATTATATTTTGAAAATAGGTCCACTTTCCTGCTCATATTCCATTTAACAGAAGGTCAAAAATTACTATTTTATGGCATTCTTCTTCCTCAAACCCTAAATTATTGTCAACTTAACTTCTACTACTTCTTATGTTAACGTACCATGGTTGTTCCATATAAAGCCTCAACAAACTAATCCTCCTTGCCGTATCCACGATGGAATTTTTCGGAATAAATGACTGAACAAACAGGAGCACTTCATGAATGAACCGGTCTCAAAACTTTTAGAACTGAACTAATTTTTCCATTTTATTTTCTAAAGGTCATCATCTCGGATATTTGTTGATCCCCAAGTTAATCCTTACTACGATTGTCTTGGTTACCCTCACAACACGAACATTTTGAAAATAGAAAAATTCCTTCGCGTCATTGTACATGAAAAACAACTGAAGTATGACAAAAAGGGAACATTAAAATGAGTGAAGCCTTAATCTTGTGTATGTGAAGTCTTTAACTGCTCCTTTTGGATACCCGCAGAATTGTGAAAATGCTCGTCCATACAATGAGATTTAAAATTGCTCTAAACGACATGACTAAAAGTGGCCCATGTGGCGCTACGGAGTTTTGATTGAAGATTCGAAGAATTTTTTCAAATAATACTACATGGTGCCGAAAAATTAGGATTAGAAAGAAAACCAGGTTTTCTTCCCATATATACGATATGTTCAAAAAGTTGTGATTTCTGCTTATCCGTGGTGATGAGATATCTCCTAGCTAAATCGATTGGATTTTTATGCTTATCGTCCTTGATTGTAAAGTCCCTTTAGAATTTTGCCCATATTTTTAATAAATCATCTATTGTAGTTATATAAGGTGTTTTGGCCAAATCTAAGAACCAATTAACATTTGTACGACGTATTACCAATAATATTGGCGTGTTCAAAGTTCATGACAAATGAGAATGTACCAAGGTAATCAGAAAATAAACTTGTACACACGCATGCACACACCACTTGGAGTGCAAAATTCAAAATACAATTAAAATATTAAATCGTTCAGCTGGTGGAGAAGTGAACGAGCAAATCATGACATTAATCATTTAAAAGATTCTATCTAGGTGTAAGTCGAAGGAAAACTAAAGACGTACATCGTATTGGCATAAAAACTCATCAGATGAGAATTTGAAACTGAGTACAGTACTTGTTTTTTTCGCCACCCTGATCAGAAAAATTCAAAATCTCATCCTATTCATCGCAGATAAACAAGTTTCAAGCTCTAACCCGGCAAGACGTTACTTACAAGGAAACCACTTCTCATGTACAAAACTAGATCGATTCAAAATCCAATCGGACACTACAATCGTGAATCGGCCGTCCGAAGATAATGGATCATTGCTCGAAATTTTTTAGACTTCAATCGTACCAATCCCGGTAGGTTTAACTAAAACTACACAAAAATGCCGACGTGATGTAAGTCTACAGTAGTAAGGAGAAATCGGAAAATAATTTAAGTTTGTGAAACCTTCCTCCTTGGACTTCCTTGTTAGCTTGTTTTCAATTCACTTTTTCATTCGTGCAAAAAAGTGAAACTGGAACTAGATTAATGATGCAGTATCCAGACAAACCTTAAGTGCCGTCATGTCTTCGTCATGTTTTTGTCCATGTCCATCCAGTTTCTTCCGTTGTACAAACGATTCCGTAGGTACCATAGGAGGTGTTTGTTGTACACGCGTCTGAAAGAGTCAAGGATTGAGAATTCTCCATGATATTCTCCTCACGTAATTCCAGACGAAACCGTCAATGAACTTTTAACTCAGAATATTTAATCAAGGGAAGTGCACTTCCTGAATTTAATCTCACGACCAGAGATTTTGAACTGGACTGATTTCTCGAATTTAATCTTTCAGCTCTACTCCCTTTGTTGATTTTCGGCAGTATTGAAAGCATCATCACTGGTTTTGCCATGGTTACCATGCTACCAGTACTTAAATCTCGAAAATTTTGAAAACCATGTTTGTGTTAACGAATGAGACTAATTCTTCTATCATTATGTCGGACTCTCATTTCATGTTATCATTTATGATGATAAATGCGGTAGTAAAGTCAGTAAAGTAAGGAATTCAATCGGTATTACAAAACTATGAGCGAATGCGTTTCAGTTTTAAAATCCAGGTAAGTACTTATTGAGACAAATAAAAATGTTGTAACCAGAAATGCACACTCGATAATTATTTGTTATTCTCTAATATACGAACATTTATGTACTATGGTAGTTCACAGTGGAATCCGAGTCAAAGTCAAAGTCGTGAGCATTTAAAGAGATTAACATAATAAATTATAGGTTATAAACTGCTTAATTGAAAAATATAATGTTTAAACCAGTTTTTTTTATGTTACTGTCTGCAAGAGGAGCTCAGAAGATGATCGAAACATCAATAGGAAATGCCTACCAAACATATGGACTAAACGGTGGGCTTGTGCTTTTGGCATATAAGTGGAATATTTTGCTGTAAGTGGAATATTTCGCCAATAAGTTCTTCCACATCTCAACATAATTGCAGTCGATAATTAAATCTAATTGATATTCATTAAACTGCCATCAAAATCAATCATTTTCGAGTTTAAGACAAATCATGCGAACATTTGGAACAAAAATATTGTAGAACTCCAAACATTTGAATATTGAAAAGGTCTTCTGCACGTCAGTGATCCGGTGGTCACCTCATTAATTATTGGTTATTATAATAACTAAACAAATACCAATAAAAAGAAATTAGTAATTAATTTCATCCAAGAAAATCCACAATACTGGATCTGCCTCCTGCTGATGCTTCAACGCATTCCAGTTTTTCCTCATGCGCCACTGAAAATGGAAACGAATCGGCGCCCAAAACTCTGAATTTGTCTGGATTTCTTATGTACGAAGACATAAGTGAAATTCAACATTGAATTTTCCCGGTGGCAATAATGCGTCATTTGAATCGTGGCATTTACGTACATCATTTTTAAAGAAATGAAACGTCATTTCCAGTTCCGGGTCTTCGTATTTCATAACCCAGTGAACAAATATGGCGCAGGCGCAGGTATCAAATAAAGAAAATCAAACTCCGTGAACGCTAGAGGTCGCCAAATATAATGCTACCTTTTGTGACAATTGGGTCAAGTGATACATTGTTCTAAGGGGTAATGAAAGAGCGATATACCGCATTATCTCTTAATTCAGTTCAATACAAGTAAAATGCGGCTTCCAGGGGACTTCTGAGTTAACAAAAATTTTCTCAGTATTAAGATCGTAAACCGTTGCACTCTAATTTCATTCCACACCTTGAACACAAAACCAGTTTCTTGATCGGGAACTTCTTCAGGTAACCCATGTGGTTCCGAGAATAAGTCGGATCACGGTGGAGACAAATTATTTCAAATGCTCATCGTTGCGAAATTCCACGTAGCCCGTAACAATTTGCATTTATTTGCATAATAAATAATATGGTGTCGTATGGCACTGCAGCATTATTTTTATCCTTTCAAACCACATTCAGCTTAATGAAACTATTTATTAAAGGATTTGTATTGAGATGCAATGCAACCACTTAAAGAATCTGACGTATAAATTAGCGTAAAGATAAGTGTAATTGAACGTAATCATAATACTCGGAACGATAGTCAAGATGAAAGGAGTAACAAGAAGACACCACGTCGAGTAACTCTACATATTTCCCGGAGGGCCATTTATCTCCACGGCGCACATAAATTTTATAATTTATGACTGGGATGCCAAAGCTTTTTTTTCTTTCAAAAATGCAAAGTCACTTCAATTTCGTCGCATTGCATCTCAGTCAGAAGTTACAAAAACTGTGATCTACGATACGACTTGTACTTGTACTATAGCTGGTTTAAATGCAATCCAGACTAACCCAACCAAAACCGGTTTAAGATAGAAGATAGAACATCTGTGATGTTCGTTTTAATGTGACTGGTCTTAAAAATAAAATTTGTGAACTTGACATTGATACGTACTGTTTAATTGCATGTACTTAAGTGGTTTTGTTTGGGCAGTACAGAGGATATTGCAGGTTGAATTCGCAAAATGTGCAATACATAGAAATACAAAGATATACAATCTTGTCAGAAAATGCAACGGTGATCAATGAGTTTGTCAACGTAATATTCTAAATATTGTAACCAGAAAAAATTCGTCAATATATTGCATTACTGCATATACCGACCTTAAAAGCGGAAAAGTAGTCATGAACTAGAAATAATTTTTACATACGAGAGTTAGATATTTGAGATGGTTAACATTATGAACATTTCACCCCAGTATGACCGGATTTTAACGCGAAAAAGGTTAATAGTACTATCCCGAAATTCCAGCAATGAAAATGTTGCAAGCCTATGCGTTGATAATCATTAAATATATCATACTAATCCGCAATTCTATAAACTAGCTTACATAAATCCAAGGAATCTTGGAATTTCCAAAGTCTCAAAAAAAACCTTCAAATGAATTAATGTGAACTAGATAAGTGAACCTCAGTGCTACGTGAGTCATCCAGGTCGTTTGAATTCTCAGAATTCGAAGGGCTACCTTAAAATAATATTTTCAATACCCCAAAGGTTGCACTAATGACATTTAAAAATAAAAATCCCACAGGGTTATAGGGTACGGGTACAGGGTATGAATGAACTTGCGTACGCGCTAATGTCCTTGCGTCATTTTCAGGGTAATCGGCTTCGGCCTTTTCAAAGTTAACCTGCCTACAGTACCTGCTATGACAGAAGTGCATGGGTTCGCAATCTGAAGATGAAATGTCGACCCCTTTGACTTCTTTTAGCTTTTATCAATTCGTCACACTGAGCAAAGTACCTACGAAGATTTACGAATGATGTCATTAATAACTCATACTCATGTGAACAATTCGCAAACTACAAGTTTTCATCTACTTTTTGGCGGTCTTGCCAGTGTGTGTATGTTAAAGTCTCGTCCCGGTACATGTGATACTAATTTGCATATTCTCTGCTTCTTAATACGATAAAAACCGGTAGAAATGGTTCTCTGTACTTGGAAGAACCTTACCAGAATCGAGTCCGCACTTGCTACTTTATACAATCAAAAGAAAAAATATTGGTATGTAAAATAGTAATTTTTCTGCCGTGACCTTCGTAAAATGCATTTTGAGCGAAATCCAAATCGACTACGACATATAAACGATCTCCTATAGTTTTCTAAGATAAGTCTTTCGAAGTTCTTGAGGATGAGGATGACATAACCATTTTCATGGTGGAAAATTAAATTAGAGTATGTGTAGGCATACGAATTATAAACATTTATCTCAATCGGACGTGCTATTCTAAACAGAGAAGAGGTGAGCAGAAGCAGAGTGCATGATCAGATCAGTAAATTAGAATATAAAAACCAGCCAAACAAAACTGTCAACTTCTTTGCTCAAGGAGACTCTTGAGGAGACTAATGTTTGGATGTTTATTTTCAGAGAAAGCCTGACTGTCTCTTCAGTAAAAAACTTAAGATTTAATCCTGTCACAGTCTTGCGATTCATAATACGTGTAATTGAAATAAATGAACCAATAAATAGACAAACGAGTGAGAAGCATGTCTCTATAGCACAATCGCGTTAAAAACTACTATGGACTTGTTATCCAAGCCCAGTTGTGGGATAATATAATTCGGATACTACATACATACATTCCTACTCAAATGATGCCCTATCGTTTCTACGAGGGAGAACGCCTCTACGCAGGTTCAGAATTCACATAATCTTGACGAATGAATTCCGGCACTATGGCCGAATTTCCTACCCCGGTAGGACACTGTACCGTTTTATGAAAGCGAAAGTCGGAAAACCCTCAACTTATGCAAGGGAAGAATCCAATCTCCGGTTCAAGGTTCAATTACGGTAAGTGACCGATTATACTCCAGAGCGTACATTTTATCAAAGACCCCTCGTGAAAGTTCCTCAAATTGACCACTGGGTGATTCGAACACCTGTTCTGAACCCGATTCTCCATTTGGAGGCCAGGACTCGCACTCTGCGTTACCTACGGGATGGTGATGAGTAATGTTCCGCGGATATTCGCGAATTCCGAAGAATAAACTTGTCAAATCTGAAAAAAACATTCAAACATGATCTCTTGTACCCGACGGGGTACTACAAAATACAACTCAAGTTTGCAAGTACCGGGTGAATAATTGTCTAGGGAGAAGAATGAAGGACCAAAGAATTTAAAGTTTCCACGGAAAGTTGGAAGAATAACTTGGGATTTAAAAAAGAAGAGTCTGATTCTGATCATTAGTCAATAGTCACGTTCACAGTTATATGGAAATCTGCCAAAATCCTGTAACTTGTCCAAATGATTCAAAAGGAACTTGCCACTACTAAGGCAAATGCAAGATACGAACATAAAAAAGCAGACTTAACAAGAATTACACGCTCAGAGAAGCTCTGATCTTGAACTATGCTACAACTACATACATTTGCATCTCCATGACCTTCACATGTACAGATTTGCACTTGGAATCATGTAGTGACAGCGGGACACAAATAAAACACAAAAAACAGTTAATTCAACTTAAATCAAATGTGTCTGGTCCTCAAGGGAAAATTCGGATCAATTTGCATTTCGGATCATTCCCTTTGCATCACGTCCAAAAGAACTGGGCTTAAATCGGGACAGTAAGTACAAATGTACAAATACAAGTTTATTTCCCAGCACGTGCCCATTCATTGTCAAAGGACTCCATATGGTGACAGTTTTATAACCTTTACCGTTAATCGCATAGCAATGAATCACAATTTGTATATCATGTGATGATTTCACGGAAGTGTCAGAGAATTTGCCCTTCACTAGAGAATTTCTCAAATTTTGGAAATCAGTCTGGCAAATTCCAAAATAAAGCATTGCAGGTCACTACAGAGTCTTGTAAGACTGATTTTTTTTCCAAACCTGAACGAATGTTGACCTCACTTAATTCTACACCTAGATTTTTCATAATACCATCGAGTTTCGACAGCACACAGAAAATCGCCGCAGTACCGTGGAACAATTCGAGGTTTCCTGTCAGGATATGGCAATGAAATAAAAAAAACTTTTGTGGACAAGTTCAATTCGAATTTGGCCGGGTTTGAGTCGAACACCAAGCTTATTGACATCGACCCGCGACGAACGTACCGCACCATGACACTTGTAACCAAACGAAACGCCAAATTACCCAGGTATTGTTGAAGCGATACATTGTTGAATCAAATACGCTGAACTAATCTCCATGACAATACAAGCAAATCCACAGGGAAGCCCACACTCCTCTTCACCCGTCGGTCAAATAAATCCCAATTTCATTGTCAAATATCAAATATAATTTCTGTTACAGGCAAAAAGTCAAATCAGGGAACTACAAACAACCAGCTCTGAGATCTTGAACCAATGAAAATCTACGAGTTGTGGGATAGAAAGGTGTGTGTGTAGTCAGTTGTCTCCCAAGACATCATGTTTCCTAGATTTCTCCGTTACAAAAGAAATTCATGAAACTGGCAGCAGTCGATAATTTGTCACTATGGTTACTGTCGAGACACATTAACTGCTCATTCATGAACGGCTAGAGAATAGTCCACTCTACGTGAATCCTAGATAGGATTAAATAATCATACTAGCTGGTGTAAATAAAAAAAATTGTGCCACTACGATGATAATGTGTGGTTGGAATGTAAGACAATCAACGGGCGACCTCAGATCAAATGACAAATGTGACCTGCGACATAAGGTGGATTACGTGTTTCGGAGCGCGTACGACCCTCATTCACTCTTGCATAGACACAAACTACAAATATAGACATGAATGCACCTGGTGACGATAATGCTAGTATTTATTAGGTAACATTGAATCAAAATGGGACCCAGCCCAGTTGCCCAGTTCTAAAGAGAATCCGAATGAATGAACAGTTGAATGAATGAAATACAATCAAAACTAAGGGAGACGACGGACAGATGTCCGCGCGTCCTTGTTAAAAGTACCCCAAGCCTCAAGCCTCAACTCATTCTCGGGTTACAAGGGTGATTAATTCTTGAATTAAAACAAAAGCGTGCCAGTCTCAGGACCCATTCCAGACCATCTGGCAATTCCACTCCGCACTGTAATTGACAATTTAATACAATAACGAATTGCTATAATTCATTCCATGACATAATATTCTCTATATCAGATCCACATTATCTCCCATGTGGTTGTGGTCAATGACCAAAATGACCTCGAAGAAGTAAACAAATTATTCGTCTTGTTTTCACAAACTGGGTTGTCTGACTCGTAAAAAAATTGGCTACGGAGAAACATCCACTATATGGGGAGTGGCTGAGGCTGAAAGTAAGGGTTTAATTGAGAAGAGAAATAGAAGTTTCTTTATTGAGCTATTGAGCTATTAGTATGTAAATACACACGTAGAAGATATGTTTACGATACAAATTCTAGTTTAATAGCGCTAATTAAAAACTATATAAAAATCAATCACCAAGCATACTGTACGGACTCAGACCTTTGATTGTAATCGTGTTTATTTTTTCACAGATAACAAAATTGTACCTCTAAATAAATATTAACACAGCTTAAACAGCCCGGCAATCAAACTCATTAGTCATACGACAGTTAACCAGAAAAAAAACAGACATGATTTTAATCCCATGAGAAGAGACAATAATTGATTTGCAAATGTAAACAAACCCTTTGTCAAATCATAACACAACAATGAATAATATATCACACATGATGACACGCAACCGAAAGATATCATGTACAGATACAACACTCTCATACATCACAGGGTGGTGATGACAAATCGAAAAGACGAACAAACCATTGATTGTGCACCCGTAGCTAAAGAAAATAAGTGTTTAATAAAAATTGGTCTCATTAAACTGCTCCGGCTAAGTTCCCTGTCGTATAAACTCCAATAAAAATACAAGGAAACGCTTTTCACGTAAAAATAGAGTCATACCAGCAGGTTAAATAATTCCGTGCGCCTTACTCATGCAAATGACGTTTTGGACATATAAAATTAATTTCTCGCTCATCATTTCAAATTTTGTGGAGGTCTCGGCAGAATAAGATTATAGTTGGAATTGTTTTGGTTCTGAATGGAAATGGAGTTATAGTTGGAATGTTCCAAAAACATATCTAACAAGAAGCCAAAACTCTAATAGCCCGCAAATCGGTCATTCATGTCACAGAATACTTCATATGACCTCTGCGATATTTCTGACCAGATCTGGGAATTCTTGTTAACAAATATTAAAAATGGAGCGAGGAGCCGACAAACAAATAGTGGCCAAAGCAGGAAGATTCTATAAACATTGCCTAACACTAACGCATTTGATAACTGCTCCAATGTCGCCAAACAGTCCCATACTGATGATAACCTCAGGAAAATACAGCTTTGCAAGATATTTCTTTTTGCAAAAATCTGGAATCATAAGCCTGTCGTATGTACGTAGTACATTTTTTGTATGAACTAGTGAAGTAAAAGGGGTAGTCTATTAAGAACAACCACACAATCCTCTTAACTCTTAACTCTTTTTTCCAGATTGTAGAACAACATACTCGTACGACAGTAGGACTCGTTCTGTTCTGTATGACTCGTTATAATCACACATCCAACTCAAGGCATCATTCAGTCACTTTCTAACCGGGGTTCGGTCAGCATCATCTCCTTTTCTCTGCCAAAAAGACAAAAACTCTAAAAAACTTCAAAAAATAATAAACTGAAAAGAACATTCCTAAGGGTCGTAAAACAATCAATCATTCTTAACAGCAATCAAAGTCAAAATTATTCATGCCAAAAAAATTCAGCCAGAACAACCTGTTCTCAAATTTCTGAGAATCGCAATCTCAGATCACCCAATGTCATTAAAACATTAGTTCGAGTCCAAAAGTTCTTTGACTTGGATTTGAATTAAATTAACCCCATCCACTTTTCTAAGAAGATCGCACCCCAGGGTGGTTAAAACTCACCAAGCCAACAACCACAAGTGAATCGATTGAATTGATTGAAATTCCATTCTATTGAGTGTCAATCTCCTCGTCCCAATTTTTACAGACAACAATACCTGAGAAATCTTTGCAAAAAAAATCTGCACACAAAAATTATTGAACTCACGCGAAGACTTTGACTTTTCTTCGTTTCATGGGAGAAAACTTATTACACAGGCAAAAAAAAATCCAGATAACGTGTAATTTAATATTTTAATTTGTTATTTGTTCGTATACATAAATTCATAACAAAACCGGACAACAATTAATTCAATTCGTGTTCGTGAAGTAAGGAATATTTGCATTACATTAGTACCAGTTTTAATAAGTGGATTTTCCAAATTCCTAAACTAGTTATAATTAATATGCCTGCCTGCACAGTTCTTGGAAAATAAACACGCTGAGTGATTGGTGAAGTGCTTCGTTCGAGTTGGTGTCTGGCCATTGAATTCTTAATTGTAGGAGTTCGTGACCTGTCGGGTCAAGTGTCAAAGTATACAAGGGTTAATTACACACAGATACTACACATGGGCTGATACTGAAACAGTTCACGGAGTGTTCAACAAACTTCATAATCATTTGGTAAGTTTACACTTCAGTCTCTACGCACAATGTCATAATCATAATAATCTATGTGTTAGTGTTATTTGCATAGATGTATGATGAAGTTGTTGCAAATCATAAAAATGTCATGTCATGTTTAGTATTTATGCGAGAAAAAAAGTGTGAAAGATTTGTTAATTAATACGCGTAAATTTAAGAAACGACTTCGGCCTATGCAAAATTGAAGGTTAAATTGAAGTTTCTGTTCGATGTTCGATTGCTGATAACCCTACTCATTAGCACGTTTAAAGACCTTTTCAGAGATTTTACCAAAGTCAAACATTGTCTTGAGTAAATACGTCAATCAATGGGTAAAATATAGTTGTCTTGAGATAGTACGTCAAAACTCGAATGTAGAGCTGTGCAAAAGGGCAATCGAAACTTTGTCTGCCCTAGGGATCAAACCTCTTGCAGTTTCTCAGCGAGACAGAAAGGCACACATGTACATACGTACCACTGTGTAACTGTGTTCTAGACATGAAAAAATTTGGAAAGAATTTTCTGAACTTATTCACAACCTCCACAGGAAAGGTCAAACATTTCACAAAATCCAGCTTTCGGCACTAGTATAAATATTAATAAAAACCAAGACTTGAATTTAATTTGAAATAATGTTAGCCTCAAGAATTTTAAATTTAATTACAATTTCAAAGTTTCTAGTTGATAACATGTTCGAACTCCGTGTAATTAAGGAACGAGACCCGAATTGAGTATCCCTGGGGTCTTCAGGTCTTGCAGTGTAAACACGTTCTCAGTGCATTGTGTGTTACAGGCATGGCCAATTTCTAACAATTTTACCAAATATTTGCAATTCGAAATGATAGTCCCTTAATTTTATTTGTACGAGAAGAATTTGCTGAAAATATGGCATAAAACCACAAATCGTGTAATCCTGTAGGTTTATAAGTCGTCCGATTCCTGCAATATCGTCCAGATCAATGCACTGGTTTTATTTTTAGAATTTGACTTTTGCACACAATTTTGAATCTACAACAAAAATTCTAGGACATATGCTACTTAACCACGCAAACAGTGTTATACAGTAGAAACTTCCTCGACTATTCACTTTTTAAAAATTTTATGAAAAAGTTCGTCGACCAAATCATTCTGTGAATTCGTGCCATGAATACAGTCACGGTCTCCGCGGAACTCGTGGAACATATAAATATTCTCATCCCATTAATCTAAACAACTGGGAATTTTGACCCGGGTATTTCTGCCACTGAACATTGAATGGACTGAATGCCAGCCTGCCTTTCTCCAACTCGACAAACACGCACAAATCCAAATCGAAGTCTATGAGAAAAAAAACCCCACTGTCTTATTCCATCCGCCGTCTATTTTTTTTAACCCGGCTATCTAAATGTAAAAATAGTAGTGATATTTAGGGTGGTTCGTAATATTTTACTGTCAAACTTACAGCCGTTGTTAGAGGGTTACCAGAAAAAGCGAGATATACATTTAGCAAGGATTTTAACCGGAATCTCGTGAACTTTTTCTTCAATTCTAACAATTTCAAGATTTCAACAAAGATCTCCTGAAATAAGAGTAATGAGTCGTGAACCACCCTACATAGTCCTCTTGCCTTGAAAAAATAGTTCCCCGGCCCATTGAATAAATTCAATTTTTTTTTGGGCCCATTGCAATTTATAAACTGCCAGAGAAAAAAAAGAAGATCGGGTGAACAGGGAGCAAATAAAACCAATCGCCACGGAGTGAACTACAAAATAAAACGGTGAAAGTCACGTCGTCCTCAGTACTTGAGGGGATACGTGACATGACTTGGCCCTTATATCACATAACATAACCTTTTTTGGGTTATTTTAGTATAAACCGAGAACCCGGGTGTTTCGTTTCATAGCCTTAACCAACATTGAATGAAAGTATTATACAGGGAACGAATTACGATTACGATACGACTCGCGTATGTTTGTGAATACATCTTATCTTTCTCTCCCAGGGCGCCAGGAAGAGTTACGGTCTGGGGGCGAAGACACGAACCTGGGTGTGAAATTCTTCAAAAGATTTAAGAAATTCCAACCAATCTTAGACATTTATTTTTCGTCAAATTATCTGTTTAAAAGAGATGTTCCCATTAATTGACATTCGCCGTCAGGCATGGTCGAACTTTTATTACTTCCTTTCTATGTATTTGACTTCAAATACTTCCAAGTGTCTAGTAGAAAAAAATTGCACCTGAAAGAATCGACTTCGAAAATAAAAAAATATCATTAATTGAAATTCGTAATAACAGATGATACGACGTCCTCGTATTTTCGTTAAGTGAAAATATACTTTACTATTTTGCCCGAAGGTGGAAAATTTAGTTATCAGGAATTCAAACCTATCTAAAACAGCCCAGTGGGAACCAAATCATGCCTGGTCTTGTCTAACACAGCGAAGCAGTAAAGGTCAACGCGTGTCACCGTTTATCAGACGGTCTGACAGAAAACCATTGAAATGTCCAATTTTTCTTTTAAGAAAATAACTAGGGATACCCCCTTCTGTTGTTTCTTGAACGAATCCATTCATCCATGGACATGAAATGGAATACGTGCGCACATATGCATACATTTCCTCTGTTTCCTGCTTTCTCTCCTCAAGATCTTTGATTCGATACTCACTCAACCCGACACTTTCCCGGTTTCCTGAGTTTCTCCCCAATGGGATCAGACAAAAGAAAAGCGAAACTGAAAAAGAAAAATATCCCGGAAATGAAGACAACGTGTGAAATGGGGAAAGTCAGGATTCACATCACACCACAAAATCTATTTACTCTTTATCCTAAACTTTTCCCATCACTATATAGGGTGATGCAAAACCAATGGCTCCTTTTCCAGAAGAAAACTGATAAACCCATAGTCGTGCAGAGAAATACAAAACATTCTCACTATTTGACATTCGCCAAAAACCATGGGGCACATTAAGAGTTATGAACCACCCTATATACAAGTTTCCTGGAATCCTGGAGAACTACTCGGTATTGTCCTTTACTCTAACAATGAAGTAAAAAAAACTTGAGATCCGTCCACATTCTTGTCAACATAGACAAACACAAAGACAGACAACTTGAGGAAAAACTTCTTCAACAGTCTCTCAACGTTTGTTGTTACATTTCAAATAAAATAAAAAAAAGAAGGAAAGAATAGAAATAGTAGAATATGTCCGACCTATGTAAGGATTACTTTAGTTTATTGACTCTATTCCTTTTATTTGAAGTAATATAAAAAATTTGTGTTCATTTCTACGACTATAAGAATACTACTTTTGACGAGAAGTGGGATTGTATTTTGTGTATGTATATCGAATGTTTTTTTTTTCTCTCTCTCTCGGGTATTTTTATTCTCTTGTGTACATTTCGCAAAAGTATTTGTATTTGGAATCCTAACAAACAAATTGACTCAGGTTGTTCCCTGCCTTTCCTTTCCCTACTTATCTTGTGTATTTTAGACATGCACTCTTCACTTCACAACTACTTTTCTTTACTCTAAACATTTCGGAGTATATTTCATAAAAAGTTTTGTCACCAACCAACCGCTCTTCAAAAAAAGCA
This sequence comes from Protaphorura quadriocellata, assembly GCA_034698945.1. Lineage (NCBI taxonomy): Eukaryota > Metazoa > Arthropoda > Collembola > Poduromorpha > Onychiuridae > Protaphorura > Protaphorura quadriocellata. Next base: position 16,759 of record JAQGCA010000455.1, read on the forward strand.
AAGGTGAAAGGTGAAAACCCTTCAACTTTCTTTCAGGTCATTCTGAGAAATCCATTCTTATCAACAAAAATGGCGAGAGAAATGTCTCTCATAGTGTGTACCTGACGCGTTCCCTAAGAAATCATCCGTTAGATGGCGTAAGGCGAAAACATTTCAGTATGAAATGTATGTGTAAATGTAAATGTTCGTACTTGAAAATAAAGTATTATACCTTCCTTAGGCCATGAAAATGGTTACTGTCCATTTTCTTGAGCATTCACACATACTGGAGACACCTTACCTGACCGGTCATTACAATTTAAATTTTTGGAGACGCTTCATAGCATAATTCGAAAATATTCGAAGTCATTGAATAAACTTTCTTCAAGGCACTGGAACTTAATCCATAAAATCAGTTTCAGGTTGAAAGATATTGCAAGTGCCTATTTATGTGATCTGTACGCCTTCTGGTTCGTGAGTACCATTCAAGCTTTGAAAACTTAGACTGTACTTTGATGTAAATAAAATATTGAGGGGTAACTACCCGAGGTACCCGAGTGCTACGATATAAGTTCATGGTACTCATATATTGAAAGCTGAGACTAATTAAATTTTATTTAAGCTGCTTAAAATTAGCAAGTAGAACATACAAGTGGGGAGGTATTAAAACTTGTTCAATGAAACCAGAAACATATTTAATTAACCTGCCATACTCTGAAGAGCATTGAATTAACGAGATCTCCTGAGCTGGGCATTGAGCTGCTTTGTTGTGAATTCGTAGAGATGGGAATTGGGTCGAGATGAGTACAGCCGGTCGATCTGGACCATAATACTTGAGTTGCGAAAAAACTGAATACATGTTTCAAATCGGATTCTCGGAAGAGATGTAGGATACTCTCTGCAGTTCGGATCGGGTTTAAATAGACAAAAATCGGGTCGGATTCCGGTTTGACGAATTCTAGGTCTAAATAAAATATAAATGATACCCGGTTCGGTTTACAGTGAACAATATTGGGGTATAGAATTCCGTTCTGCCTATAATCTTTGCGGTATCCATTTCAAATGTTCAATTCGGTTTGTATTGAGTATAAAAGTTGAGTCGGTAGATAAAATTAATTCCTAGTCGTAGACTTTTCAGTAGTGCACGTGTCAGTAGAGTAAGAGTGAGACCGCACCGCACAGTAAAAATGAAAATACGTTGATTTTATTGTTCCAGATCTCTGTAATAATGGCGAGGTTACTTGAAATCACTTGACCATGTGTCTGTCTTTCCCAAATTTTGGGGAGGTGTAAACGGAGCAGTGTAATGAAAGTCGCGCATATTGAAGGTTACGGGTTCGCACCCTGGGAATAACTTTCTAATCCTAGGGATTGGAACTACCAGTTATTCAAAAAAATCTTGGTTGCCCAGAGTCGATGGGGCCTCTAGAGTAACTTCTAAGAATATCGATCTGACATGAAGTCCAAGGATTGGAAAAGATGATAAGGCGTGAATTTGAACTAAATTGCAGAGATTTTACTGACCCTAACCTTTACACTGGTTCCGGTTCAGATTCGCAGAATTCCTCGGGTTGGCTAGAAATTCATTCCAAATAGGATCGGGTGTCGAAACACCCGACCCAGGCGAATTCTGGCTCACCCCCGTTATACTTTGTTGTGAAACCCGGACATTTAAATAATCCGGTTCCCACCCGCACTACCGCACCGAATTCTGCACGCTCGCTTGGTTGTGTGCATGTATTTGTTTATGGAGTAACTCGCCGCGGCACAATTTTCAATTCCGATTCAATCACCCGTCCCTCTCCACCGTCGAATCCTCCTGCCAACCCAACATATAAGAGCATGGAAAACGGAAACCTTTCACACAAACAGACACTCGGGAGAAGGAAAAAATCGATAATTTCATTTTGTTACTCGGGGAAAAGTTCTCTGGTTCTGGTCTCCCTGCATACCCGCCTGTTTCGATCTCCTCATACATTTCACATCTGCATTCTCAATTCCAATTCTCCAGGCACGGATACCACAGCCGCTTGGGTTCAGATTCCGTCTGCATCTCAAATCTGAACTTGATACTTCCTTTCAAATCAAATCAAATCAGCTTTTTAAATTCCTAACCTCATGAGAACGTATTAAAGTAGGAAATCCTATTAAATCAACAAAACCTTAGCCGCACATGTCAAAACATTGAATTAATCACATTTTCCATTGTTATCTTTACAAAGTGCCGGTACAAGTACCAAAGTACTGGAATTTATTCCCATTTCCTAAGTCCAGAGAACATGACCAGAAATCCAATACTCTTTGGGCCCAGACGCTTTCTTATTTTGCAATATTTGTATCCAATTGCACTGGCAATTAGGCATCTGGAGAGAAAGGTCTGATTTTTTCCTCAAAAATGCCTTGCCAGTGAAAAATCGACTTTCTCCAATCCTGTTAAACAGAATTCTCAAAATCGCATAAAAATATTGGAAAGATGGCATCGGCGGATTTTTCAATTCAAAATTAAATACCGTTCAAAAATCCGTCTTTTCAGGCCAATTCTTACTTAAGCGCTCGTCAACACGCCTACGCGCGTTGGATTTTCGAGCGGAATAGCTCCCTAGATCATTCATAAGATTTACGAAATGCATTATCGCACATATTGTCCGACTCCCCCTGATTGGGCTACTGAGGTGGTAGGGGGGCAAAGGTTACGTGCCACCCTGTAAATGCCGGCCTACATGTAGTGGTTTCGACCCCTCTTGCAAGAATGCTTAGGGTCGACTCTTCAAAAATGACTTTCTCCAGTGGCGTGTTTTCCTACTACTATAGCGACCTTCAGAAGGCCAAATAGAAAGACAGTTCCCATTGCCTGAAGAAGTGCCAGATCACGATTATCAAAGGAAATATGTTTCAAATCGTAAAATCTAATTATGGTAACCATAGTGACGTTTAAAAATCTTCCGACCCACCCGAACTATACTACTTTTACTACTACTACTACGAGATTTTGGTCTAGCTGTTCTCATCTCTGGTAATGTAATGCAGTGGAGTTTGGGTGCAAGTGGATGCGCTCGCGCTGGAGTAAAAATCGACAATTTTGTCCAATTCTCCTGTTCGTTCGTTCGTCCGACTCGACCTCGTCCCTCTTCTTCTTCCTTCTTCTAACTTTTGGCCCTATCCAACTACATTACGAGATTCACAAGTTTTCCCCAGTCTACGGGTTCCTTCCTTCCTAGCTCCAACTCCTTTCTATCCTTTCGTACTTCTCCGAGTTTGACACCAAACACTTTCATAGTTAACCAATTTCATACCCAAATATCATAGGCAATTATTAAGGTCACGGCACGACACGGCACTGCACTGCACTCCCACCACGACTTTCTCCTCAGATTCCTTTTATTCAGTTTCTGGAGTGAAAGTAGGAGGTAACCCACCAGATACGCCAAAGACGTCCCCAGGGGGTCGAAACTAAAATTAAAATGTCATTAATTGAATGACGATTAAGTTGATTAATTTGCCTTGTGAATGAACTATTTGAGAAACGGGTTTCGCGTGTGTGAAAGACTCAATAAACATGCTCAAATAACTTACTAAAGGATTTTTTATGCATACAAACACTTTGCAGTTGTTGAGATAACAGCAAGTGTGGAGAAAGACAACAGAAAATGCAGAGATTAAACTACCGAATTGTGAACGACATTTTTCAAGTGAACGGTGACGGATTTTGTTGACAATTCTTACATACAAGAACGTGTTCGAAAACACTACAGAGAAATATTTCTATGCGTGATAACGGGAAGACATAAAATGGCACAGTTTTTATGAATGAAGGGAAAGTCTGCAGAAAAGAATGTGATTAAATGTTGACTCGCTTTTTAAAAAATTAAGACCAGCACTGCAGGAACGAAAGGGATTCTTCTTTCGGTGGGCAGGAAAGAACTAAAATCGCTGCAGAAACTTTGTTACAGCATGCACATTCATACCTAAAATATAAAATAATGACAATAATACTCATCAAACGACGACAATAATTCGTGCGCGCGCACCGGAATATATTTAAGACAATCATAAGACATAATCTACAAAGGAATACTCATAATCGATTCCACTTCGACAATAACATAAACCGCCGACAATAAATCCGACGTATTTCTATCATATTCTCACCAAACAGTACTAAACTATAAGGGTTATACTACAATGCCTGAGTGAAAGTGTTCAAACCTAATTACGTCCCCAAAATTAATCAATTCTCAGTTCCCGCAAATAAGTCATGAGAACTATCCGAATTTGGCTCGAATTGTTTCAGTGTTACATCTGAATGGTAAGGTCATTTAGAGTTCCTTTTCAGACATCATTAAGAAACAATCAAAGGATCAAAGCCGAAAAACAGAACCGCATGCGCATGCGGTGACGATATCTGATAAAACTACTGATAACTAGTCCAGGAAGACTCGGTAGAAATGAAAGTACTCGCCGGAATAATAAAAAGTCTAATTTGTTTCTTATTGGCATGGTTGGATGCCTTTATCGCCAAGTTCAAATCCTTGAATATTTCTGAAATATAAGACACTCAGCGGGAACTCCAATAAAAGTGTGAATGCATTTATGAAAGGCCGAAAGGCCCTGTAATTCAAAAATAAACAAGCGATTGTAATCTCATGTCCCGTGCCATTAGGAGTATGTAAATATTTTATAATGACTTTGAATGGACTGAGTAAATATTTTATCTCCGACCACCTTATACGCCGTACCTATTTATAATTCCTTCGGCAAAACCATATTGACTAAGAAAAATCAGAAAGCAAATAAATAAAGTGTCCAGCATTCGTATTCGTATCCATGCCATGTCCCCAACCTCCGAAATCCGATCTTCTGTTCTTCTCGAATTGCATGGATATATTGGCATGCCGTCCTACCGTATGTACGTTATGTGATCCAATTCCGTTTAGAGATATAGAGGGACCGGAATACCACATCATTTCACTGCACCCAATGCACTAGAATTCAATACCTGCCAGTGCCACTGCCACTGGATCTCATTCCCATGGCATTGGCATTCCATATAATATATAAAGTGAAAGCAAGTGAAAGCAGTGAAAGTCTGGTCTCCATGTATTAGAGTGCATGGGAACCCAGGGCTCTCCAGGTCTCCAGTCAAAATCAATAAATTCGTCTCCGCTTCCCAACCAAAGATATGAGGGTAGGCAAGGCCTTACGTTACACAGATCTACAGAGCACCATGAGGCCCTACACCGAAAGAGAAAATACCCGCATCCGTACCCTACGAACTTATGTTACAGTCATTTAGATTTTAGGTCGGCAATTAGCTGTAATTAACGTCTGATTGTGTTCAGGGACTCAATCCATTGGGACCACGACTTGGGGCACTTTTCTCAGTAGGTTTTCCCCTACTGTTGTAGTTTTTCGCAAGGGGTACTTTCCCTACCCCACATGTAAAGCTAACTTATTCTCGACAATAAATGACGATGTTTGACCTTGCCTTATCGGCTACTTTCAATTATTGACGAAGTTGTAACAAACTAATTACAGCCACAGATTTAGAGGCACTACTTCGAGTGAAACGTTAGTGTCTCTAAAAATTAATCACTAAAACAGTCAGTCGTTCTAGATTTGGGAATACTGTGGTGCAATTCCCTGACAGAAATGAAAATTTTAAGTTGACGTGACCTACATTTCCCGACACATACAAAATACACTTAGACTGGAACATACAAAACATACATAGTCGGTTGTAGTCGAGAGCGGATAAGTTAAATCCTATGCTAAAGAAAATACACAGACCACAGTACATAGTGCCGAGAACCGAACCGGGGAACTACATAAGGCTTAAGGTTCCTTGCTTCCTACATATATAAATATATACATTCCTTGGAGCACTCAGGAGCAGTCAGCAGTCAGTCAGTCCCACTAATACCCGCGGCCGGGTTGACCTTCTAAGGAAAAACTAAGCTAAGCGGCGGTGAAATCCTCTTAACACAACTTAGCACTTCCCTCCATGTGTAGTAGCAGTAGTCCTAACTCTGCTTCCCCTAAGGTTTAAATACATAAAAACTGGGCCAACTTGTCAAAATTTTGGAGTGAAAATACCCAAGACAAATCCAATGGTTTGTCACAGACAAATGTGACAAGTTACGTTACAGCCACACCTACAACTCCACCATCCATTCAATCCATTCCCCAGGAGTGTCAACAAACATTTTGGCTCGATGTGGTTCTTGTCCACCACTACTACTACGACCACTACGCTAGATTCTAGAATCCTCGTCTAGTCTAGTTTACTCTCACGAGGGATATTATTCGAATGTATGTAAAATCCAAATGAATCGAACTTTCCAACGTCGCAACTATGCATATTTAAGAAAAAGCTGGTCGAATTTTCCGCCACCAGCCTATTATTGTTTACGTTTTAGTGCAAATGATGTATACTGGTGTATATAAAAACCCGATAGTGAAATTTGTTACTACCCGAAAGAATTCGGCCAGCTTTTTTTAAAAATATTATTATGACAATGCTACAATTGACTGAAGTTATCTATAGGGCAGGCGGGCAGGGTGAACCAACCGCGTAGTTAGGTCACCTGCTAGCTCTGAGACTTTTGTCATGAAATAACTAGTATTCATATTAGTGACAATAATGATATTGAAATGGATAGAGTAAACCGGGCTAAAATGCCCCTATCAATGGGCGGAGTCAGATTGGGTCTAAGTAATTTTCTTTTCTGGCGACTTTAGCACGTCTCCCCATGAGTAGGGACATTTAACCCAATTCGCCTGAGCTTTCCACAACCTATACTGCGTTTTACAGCTGATTTGTACTCCTTGTTAAACCTTAGTCGAATCTGCTTTGAAATGCAGTGAAAATCAGTGCAAGGAAGTGAATGACTGAACTCGAACTATTTATTTACATAACGGAGTGCGTTGGATATTGGATTTGCATGTTGAATGTCGCGTGCGTGGGTGAAGTGCCACCAGGCGGGATATTAACAAAAGGAATTATTTCCAGATAGATATGTTCGGTTGATTTCCCTTAATTAATGCTCTCCCAGCGTGTACCGACGTAAATGTGTTAATTAATCTTCACACACCACACACACACACAAATACATGTACTACTAAAGCGTGATAATTCGGATTCGTAAGTATAAGGTCACACCTACCATAAGGTTTGTATGAGCAGGGTGGGGCAGAAATATTTGCTACATCCCAACCTGTAGTACTGAAAAAACAGCTAAAAGACCATTTGAATTCATTTTGATTCGAGTTTTGGAAGAGAAATTAGTTGTTCCTAAAATTGAAACCTGTTTTAGGACAGGAACAGGTGTGTACCAAATTAGGCCCGTCAAGTTCTATCAGTTATTCTTGTAACACCCGGTATCTAATGCAAATTCGGTGTAAGCACGCGACTTGTAGACAGGCATGTTATGGAGACCGGCGGAAAGATCAGATTAGAAGATAAGAAAAAGGGGCGTGTGCGTGTGGCATGCAAAGTTGAATAGACTCATCACTATCATCCTTGTTGAGTTGTAATTGTGAGACTGACAGGACCATAACCACAAGTGTATTTTGTGTGTTCTACTAAATAAGTTGTCACTATGATTAATGGAGCAATAAAATACTCGTTTTTGGGCAAAAAGTAAACAATGTATTGTATTGCACATAAGGTCATCGTAAAACTTACATAAAATTGTAAACCATTGAGCTTGATAAACCGCGATGCATTTTTATGTTCTAATACATTAAAAACTCGTCCACATAAACAAAGTTACATTATGGATAATGGACAATGACCCCCACGCCGTAATAAACGACTTTCAGGTTTACTCGATTAGATTTGGTTGACATTTTGTTTGCAGTGCGTAGAGAATTATTGCACATTGCGCTTGCTTATCCGTGTACGGATAAAATAGGCGATAAGTTTGTCGTCTTACTGACTTTCATCGGTACACCAGAGCTAGTATTTATTGAATGCATTGGCCAGACAATAATTATTCGTATTAGTGTGATAATATACAAAAACTCCCTGTAGAAGAATCATCCGATTATTCTCTCGATTCTCGATTCTCAATTTTTTTTTCGATTTTCGAAATACCGATACCGATTTTTCTATTCCGATTCTCAAATATTCAAACTCTCACATGTCTACAAAATCAAAGACTCATTTTTTTCTCATTATATCATTTTCTTATTTTGAGAAACGAACATAAAAGAACAATATCTCTAGGATTTCATTTGCACCTGTCAAAATCCAAAAATTCCGATTCGTGTTCTGTAACGAGCAATGGAATTAAGTTCAGCCTTGCATTGTGACTTTATTCTTTTGTAAGTTAGATTATGAACATCACGGCTGATACACGCGCCGGTTGTCTGTCACCACGCGTGTCAAATCCTCACAACAATATATAGAACTACAACATTTTTTGAATTCTGTTTCCATTTCGACAAGCATGAAAAGATAAGTAACAGTTGACATGACATTTTCCGGTAGTGCGTGTGCGTTATGGTATGCAATCCACATTGCACGCGCCACGCATCACGCACCATTCCTTGACATTTCTCACAAATCAGATCCAAATCCAATTTTTCCTTCCTTACCATTTTGCACGACTGTGGAGTGTGGACTGTGTCTGTACGACTATTCAATGCCAAAATCAGCAAAAGACACTCGGCAGCAGCACGGACAAAAGATAAATGAGGCGTTTTACTCTTCGAAGTAAAATATTTTCATTTTCAACCAGATTTCTTAAATTCCATTTCCGGACGACCTACCGTACCGTACTCGTAAGAGTACAGCTTGCAAACTTACCCAATTGTTTGTGTAATTTAACAAATTACGTCAACCCTCAAAATAAATTTCACTATCCAAACTGAGCAAAAAATCCATACATCTTTACTCCCTTGAAAGGTGCATAAATCTGGAGACCGTAACGCCAACGTGGGTTCCTTCCTAGGGCAAAAAATATCCGAATCCGAAGAGAAGACGAAGGCGTACAAAATTATACGCTGTCAGGTGCGGAAGTGAGCGTTACAGAGAAAGTCATGTAAACTGTCATCAAAGGTCTGTAGCCAAATGTTTCATGGTTTTTTAGAACCGGAAAAAGTTTACAAGGGAAGTTTTTCCTGTGAAAAACGCAGGTCATGCTAAAACGTTCAGGATTTGTAATTCGTATATGAAACTGACTGATTATCTTTTCCTTCGTCATTATTGGCAATTAAATTAAACTCTTAGAGGTTGCAGTTGAGTTTGTCTGGGAGAGCACAGCTAGAATCCTTCATGAATTTCTAAGAGTACGTCAAATTTTATCTTGCTAAAAATCGTTTATAACTTGACATAGCTTCTCGGGATGGTCTTTAAGGCATGCTAGTTTGTGCATGAAAAGTTATTTCCTTGTGAGTTTCTTTTCTTTTACCCCTGCCAAGGAAAAGAGCGAATGTCAGTGTCACTTGATAGGCACTCAACTGCACACTTCATAAATACATCTCAAACTGTCTCAAACTGGGAAATTACACTGCAGAAATAGAAATTTTATCCTCCAACATACTCAACCAGTTTTTATAAGTACTCCATAAATATGAGAGAAAAACAAATTAAAAAATTGAGGACATGGAATCAAAGCACCACCCACGGTGAAACTGTGCAGATGGATGTACATAAAATATTAATCTTTCCTTTGGTCTGTACAGAACCGCCAAGAAATTTATAACAAATGTCAAAAAACTATGTAGACAAAATAAAACTTTATTTCTTAGACTAAATCACGATTTCACGACTGAAAATGTTCCTTGGATTCTCGTTTGTCACCAAAGTCGCCGTCTTCAAAATAACTTTTAGAGTAAAAGTCACAAGTCGGGCGTCGTCGCGTGTCTTATGGCCAGTTGTCGAATTTTTATACGCAACGCTAGCGCAGTAAATTATAACGCCTAAGAGCATAGTAAACTAGCACTCATGTCAAACTCGTTGATCTAGACACTAACTATCAATGAAATCAGAAAGTTATTCCTTATATAAATAAATTTGAACTATGAGTAATGAAATTGAGGGTTATTATGGTCGTATCAATAAATATTGAACGAATACGAATACGCAAGTAATACAGGGAAAATTATAATCATGTGCGAAATGATATGAATTCAATGATGCGTTCATGGTCTTATTATAATCATGCGTCACCTTTTCGTGGAACATATTTCGGTTTATGACTCATAAGATCCAACATATTTTCTAAATCGTGATGACAGAGTGGAATCGATTCCTGGAAAGCATTACCACTCGGGGAATGATTTTTGAGGCCATACTATCCATTTTGAAGCCTCAAGTATACCTTATCCGCACATCGGGATAACTTGTAGAGACCTAGCCAATTGCAAGTTAGCCTTGCCTTGTAATTGACCACAAGATTTGCTTCCGATTATAATTTTACTAGAAAACCCGTGGTTCGAATACGAAGGAAGTCCATCTAGGCAAGCGAAAGAGAGTCCAATTATAAACCGCAGAGACCGGGGTATAACGAGAGGAAGGACGGTGTGACAGACATACAGAATCCTTGTCTCATGGATCTTACTGGTAAAGCATATATACGTAGTGTTCACCGAACAGACTCTGTAGAAAATTAGAGCGGCAACAACGTCGAAATAATAATAGGAGTCGGAGAAATTTCGGAATTCTTAAAACATTTTACTTGCAAGATAGAGTAGGAGTAGAGAATTGGATAGACTCCCTCTGGTTTTGGTTTTAGAAAGATGGATTTTAGGTGTCTTATATAGAGAGAATAACGACACCTAATCAGTCAGAAGACGCTGGGACCCGACCCGAGAAAAAGAGACAACTCGTTATGGACTATATAGTGCATTGCATTACGGAAGTGAAGGGCTAGACTCATTATTTATTGCCCGAAACCCCTCAAATAATATATATGTCACTCACTCATGATCCAATTCTAACCCATTTCAGTCAAAGACAGATGGTCCACAATTATAGTACAAGTAAGGAACCTTACTTGCCGACTAACGCCGGCATGGTCTAACTGGAACTATTTCGTCCTAAATAAAACTTACCGAAAAAAAAACACACACGTTCCCCAGAAATTATTATTACTTTGACAAATAAACAGTCCATTCAGTCAGGGTTTGAACTCCAGACGTGAAAAGTCTTCATCTTTTAAAATAGCTCGTCGAGCCGCCGTCACATGTCAACCTTAAAATTTAGAACCGCTTTTTGTATTAACGACGTGATTGCAGTAAGGTAAAACCGGAAATTCCTAAATAGTAAATACCGGTCTTATTTATTTATTTATTTATTTATTTAATACCAGACAACATCCTCTATTGAGGTCGTTACGAAGCCCTACTTAATTAACACA
>JAQGCA010000456.1:0-28097 GCA_034698945.1 Protaphorura quadriocellata
TTGAGGTTAAAACCTATAAACATGTAAAAATGTGAATGTGAATAAAAACAAAAACAACTCAGGCCTCTGGCGTAAGGTGCGGGATGTCATGAGGGAAACAAGCAATTTTTTTTTAATTTATGAAAAACCACTGTAATATTTGAAAACGTCTGCCAAATCGACCGGTAATTGATATTCTTTACATAAAGTAACTTCTAGAACGTCATTACATTATAAATTTATAAACATGTTTTCCACACCTAGTTTTAATCTACATTGCACAAAGAACCACGGAATGACCTGCATGAACTTTTAGAGATTAGCTATTTTTACAAGGTAACTCTAAAAGTGCTGACAACTGACAGGTGCTAACTTCTCAGATCGGTTGAATTTATTATTTCTCAGAGAAGCAACAACTCCTTGAACTTCCTCATTAATAAAATTCGGACCATATACATAGCAGTAGCAGCGATATAATAAAAATTTTAAGTTCTATATACAAATAAAGATAAATTCAAAACCGAATTAAACATAAATTACTCATCCTTTTCGCAATCGAAGACTTTGTTTGCGCGAGAAGCAGCAACAATTATGTTGAATTGTGTGGGTTTGTTAATAGTACATTTCTTCTATATGTACTTAGACAGAATCGCAAACGAAATTTTTTAGGCGGTTATTAAAGAACGGCCAAACGATTTGGTCAAACTATGTTCGTTTTGATTTCATAATTGGTATACAGCAAACTAAAATGCTACTTAATAAGACAGATAACAGAAAAATTAAAGTTTATAGTTTAGCCCTCAGTCAGTATTCCATTAGATTCCGGTCGGCAGAATCACTGACCAAGTGACCATGCAGCAACTGGTGAAAATACATTGACCGTCCACGATATTCACATCAGGGACACATACAAATCAGGTACAAATGAAGACGATGGCACGGAGTTATTTTCCCGCAGACCGTGGTAGATAATGATGACATTCACAAGTTGTTATTCTGTTAGTGTTATTGAATAATTCAATCAGTGCATATAACACTTTTTTTGCGAAAGTTTTTGGCGACACACTAAATACATATGGCATTCGCATTTCGCATGCAATGATCGTCTCTTCGTCTCATCAACACGCGTTGTGCTCGTGTAAATTCATTTACTTCAATAATCCGCCACTTTTAAATCATATAAGAGACAAACTCCAATAGTCCCAACAATTTGTTGCGCACTTCTTTGTACAAATAATAATAATTCAAATTGTGAAACACCTCTAAATTTCGGACGTTTTTTTTTAAATTCATAGTGTACAGAATTTCTAGTCAACTTTTGATCGTAGTGACCTGTCGAATCGTTACTTTGATTCGAGGATTTTGTTAGTATCGAAATTGTGTAAATATTTAATTTTTATTGCATGATATATGGCTAAGATTACAAATACAAAACAGTATATAGTAAATTCTGTTCAATTCAAATTGACGAGTTGACAGTTATTCGGACTGCAAAAGAAATACCGGACAAGACTGATAATTGCAAGTCAAAATGATGTCAACACATCCAAGTGCGTATTCAAAAATTTTAATGAGGGGTTTTGACTGGAATCGGAGGTAATTTTCCACATCTGGCAAAATGTCACGCTTAAGTGCTTTTCAGTGTCGAATTAATTATAATTTTGAAACTACGGAAGGGTCGGAACGCAAAATTCATGTTGCAATGGAATAAACCTATTGACAAGAAATCTGAGTTCTGGAGAAGTATTTACAGCTCTGAAACCATTTTTTTTCGCTGTGCATCCTGACCTTTTCGGACAGTTTCCGAGAGAAAGGGTAACACCGATGGCTGAAATATATTGGCAGTGATGTAGCTCCAACCGATTGAACTAACCATTTTATGTTCGGACACATTTTAGAAAGTAAACGAAAATTCTCTGAAGCAATTGAATGAGTACATAGAGTCGTCCACACATCAAAGAACTGTAAATTCAGCCAGTCTAACATTTTATTTACGGAAAACGGGTTCCTCCCCAGCTCCTGTGGAAGGTATTAAAATATAAAATACAAAAATGGTTATCACTTCGAAAGTTACAACGTAATTTGATAAAAATGCTCACAGCTGTATTATTTTTTAAATGACAGGTCAAGGGTTTCGTGCTATCCAAATTGACATTGGACAGAGGGATGTTCATCAAACAGTTTATTCAATATTGCAGAAATGTAGTCTTCCAACAAAAATGGAGACTTCACCTACAAAATCAGAAATTAGTTGGATCAATAAACCCAATTTCCAGGATCGTGGACGGTTTTACCCCCCTGAAGCTGAATCTTATGAAGAACCCTCCCCTGAGAAAGATATCGAACGAAATAAATCTACTAAAATTGATTTAGAGTTAGTGGAGTTATTCATTAGTTTATTACTTATTATTGTACTGATTGTGCCACACATTTATTCTCCAGAACCTGGCTAACCGAAAATGTGGAATTAGCGCGGATAAAGTTCAAAAGCAGCTCACCAATCAGGGTGGAAGTTGATAGGTTAAGAGAAAGTCTCTGTAAGACTTTAGAATTAAATAAAATAGTATGGGACTGTGGATGGGGTACAACGCATTTTCGTGGTGTCCTGGAAAGTTTCCAATCGTTACACGTGCAACATCCGGACACCCTACGGATTTTGAAAGGTACGTATGATTTGAATGTCTCAAAATACAAAATCTGATATCGAATAATCGGATAATTCCAGGGAAAACTATCATTTTCGGACGTGAGACTGGCGTAACTCTAAACGGAGATGTCATTCTAAATGCTGGAGACGTCCGGACGAACTGGTTAGAGGTTATTAGAAGAATAGGACTGCAAGATGCAGTTATTGCTAGAATTCCATATGTGCAGAAAGCGCTTTCTACTTCTCTCAAAGATATTCAAGTGGTTCACAGGTAATTCTCTCACTTTTTTTTCTAATTAATAAGTTATAGCTAATACGGCTTATGTAAACAATGTAAACAATTACAGCTGCACTTACTCTGGTGGACGGAGTCACACGAACCGAGTTAATTTCACTTTGTGGTCAATGTAATAAATTCGTTTGTACTTTACTGTGCAGGAAGTTTGAGCAGAAACGTTTAGCTGAAACTTACGAGTCAGAACTTAGGAGATTGACTACCTCCATTGGAGATTATACAGGACGAAAAAATTTTCCTAAGGATTGGCCAGATAAATTATCACATCTTGAGTTGGTTGTTGAAACGTATGTTCGATTCTTCGATTCAGTGCTATAAAAGTTTTAACAATATTTGAGTGTTTTGTGCCTGTAACTTTTGTATTGCATCTCTCTAGTCATGCTGGTCCTTTAATGGTCTCACCGACTGGACAAATTATTGTGCCGTCTTCATGCCCTCCATTTCTAATGATAAATTTTATTTCACAACATATGGAGGAAGCGAAGGAAAAATTGGATGCTTACAATATGCAAGTCCCACTCTGATACAATTAATTTCAATAGTATTCTGGTTATTGGGAATCATTTTGTTAATTTAAAAAAAAAAAATTTTTTTAACAGTCAAAAATACGAGGAGCGAGATTTACATGCAAAATGTGTCAAGGCTTTCGGCTTGCACGCACTAGAAAAAGCAGACAACATAACACCGAATCTTATGATTGACTGTTGCAAACGATTACTGGCACGCGTTCGTGTATTTGAACCTGTGTTTCGTGAAACTCATCTGTGTATAACAACTTACTATTCGGTATTGTCTGACGGCGAGATTTGTATTCCATGGAATTGGAAGGAAGAGTCTTTTTCATAAACTAGTCGCAATTTTAACTGGTTGTAATTATGTAAATTAGAGAAATTATTTACAAGATTTTATTTTTTAATCGCACGTACCACGAATTATTTGAGAAAATTAATAAACAATTCCGAGACAAGACAAGACAAGACATGGGATGCTTCGTCAGTAATTCACTTGCATTTATCTACCATTCAAAATTTCCGGTTTTCAGTTTCGACAATTTCGTAGAGAAACTTCTCATTGCTTTGACACTCAAATTCACTCTATCATAAAATCTATGGCGTTCTTCGTGTAGCGTAATAATAATATTAAGCTTTATTAAGAATTACAATTGTGATTCTAAAATTGTTGGCATGAACATAACTTGCGTTGTCGGTATTAGGTACGGCCGAATTAGACAATAAACACCTGTAGATTCATAGCCTCTGCTCAGCGCTGTCGACTTCGTTAATACCGAAACAGACACAGAATTTTTCATGAACGATATTAACGTCTGAGAGGTATTGAAGACCACAAAACTTATCCTTGGCCGTGAGGTTTACCGATAATTTGTGTGAAAGTGCAAACGGTAGAGCTTTATTAAGCAATTTTGTCCAAGAATTAGCACGCACATTCTTCAACAATTTCTTCCATTGTTGGCGAGAAGGGAAGACAAGAATTTTGATCTGTAATACCTGTAACGTATTGGAATTTTGAGATGTTCAAGCAATAACTTTTGTGTATGGCTTCGATTCCTGTTATCGAATACCATCTGCTTGTTTACAACATTCAACCCTGAAAAGATTGACAGAATAAAAAAGCTGTTGCTATTATCTAAGGTTTGTGGAATGGTTTAAACTTGAATATTTAACTACCTATGTTTGTTGGCCCGCTATATTCTGCATAATATGCGCTGCAAGTAAGCACGACGCTATCGCTAAAAGTGTAACTGGTTTATAAATGTGACTTGTACGGTCTTTCTCAAATTTAACCTTATTGATAAATTATTTATATATCGTTGTCGTTGAGTTAATAAATAATTTAATAAAATTTAAAAATCGAAAATTTAATAAAAAATTTGGATCATGGCTAATGAATGAATATTATGATTTGGTGGTCAAATGGAAACAATTGGATTATGAACATGATTAATGGCTAAAACAATATTAATTTGATTTGAATACCAGCTTATCGTTATCTCTGAGGCTATATGGATTTTTGTGAATTACGTTTAAGTGTAAATTTTGTTAACCACGATCACAATTTGTTGTTTAAAACAGCATGCTTTAATTAAGTCGGAATATTGTAACACCCATTGGAAATCAATTTGGTTATTTTACTATGGAGCATTATTGCCTATGGAGCATTATGACTTTAATAAAGAATTCTCTGACTCTGACTCTGACTCTGAATTCAAAATGTGTTATAGTAAAAAAGATAATCATCACTACCGAAGCTTAAATATATTTCGATACACCCTTTGACCCTCACATGACCCAGGTTTGTCCCATCGGCATAGCATTTTGTTTGTGAAATGAACCGCTCAATTTCCCTAACTTACAGCCTCTATATGAAGTATCAAATATCAATTAGTTATACAGTTGATACTTCACTGTAACACTAATTGATAATTTCGATTGAAAACTAAAGCATATTATACTCCTTTATCAGCTTGTACTAAATCGCACTGCGTGAAAGATGCTGTGTCGTGCTGGGATTTGCTGCATCACCATTGCATTGCGTGGTTGAAACATTGTTACGTTAACAAGTGCAAATATTATTAAAAACCACGCACGCAAGCCTAATTTCTGCTAAATAAGAAAAGCCTCATAGATAAATGAAAGCGGACGTGAGTATTAATTTGTACATTACGAAAGTAGGTAAGTGGGTTTCCGCTTCAGAGATGAGCGTTTACTACTTTTTGATTGCTACTCAAGTTTCTATACGCCCTATTAAATTCCCGACATCATATCATTGCGTAGCATCATATACACCAGCCACGACTTTGCTTCATCTCACGAAACAGAAACTCCAACCTGTCTAAAATATGTATAAAACTGATTGAATGATTAGGAACATTTGAATCACTCAGAATTTTTTCTCATATATTTGAGCTATATTTTGAGCGGTACAGAGTACAGATAACAGTTGATATAGTATTACTAACAACGAATCCCACTCAGATCAGATAAAATCACCGAAATCATCATATTCTGGTCATGTAAAGTAATTATAAAAAATAACCATCTAATGGTCATACCTTAATTAGCAACAGGGACGCCCTTCAGTACGATAAAATAGAAAATTCGTTGATTATATCAGGATTAACTATAGTTCTAGTTCCAAACAATATAATATCTTGACAGTTGACAATGACTAGTAGTCACGTTAGCTTCTCGAAGAGACTTGTTGACATACTGCATGGTCCCCAATATTTGACATTACAAAAGAATGAACTTCTTGAACTATAATTGGCTTGCCAAGCAGAGTCAATAATCTATTCAATTCTAGGAACACACGCACTACAATACTTGCGTATTTATGCATACTTTCATCAATTGAAAGGGTTTGTTGGTCCGAATTTCTCATTCATGGAATTAGCGTCATTTGCGGATGTTCCCTTCTCAGCCGTGAGAGAGATTGAAAGATTGGATTATGTTCTTATTGCTCTGACCTAGAGATTATTGACCGATAATTTGGCATATAGTGTAGCATGCACAACACGATAGAAAATGACAAGCAACGTGCTGCAGAAATACTTTTTGAACGGAAAATAGGGCAACGGGTCTGGTGGTGGACTATCATCAACTTTGATCAATTTGTTTAGGACAGACGTAATCTTGAAACTATTTGCTCTTTAAGATTCTGCAAATACGTACATCTTTAATGATTCGTTCTTTGTGTATTTGTTAATCTGCTAAACTTTCAATTACATATTTTATTTCATTATCATTACCATCATCTGAGACGGACGTGATCAGACTCACTTCTTTGAGTACCTGAAGACTGCACGTCTTCACCTTCATTCAAGTTTTCTATACTTCTAGACATGAGATGACGATCTTTGCAGTAAAAGCCGGTACGAAAAAGAGAAAGTGGTTAGTAAACCACACTGCAATGCAGACAAGGAAAATACTTTTCATGTAAAATCTAACTCGTGCTAAAATGTTGAATAACTATTCGTCATTTCATGTACACTGGAATTTGAATATAAAGACTTCGATATAACATGTATTAATATTTAAGTATAATAATTTTTTGACTTTTGGTTAAGCTTTACTTTGATATTTTTGGGTGGGTTTGTGTAGAGTTTAGGTGAAAATATCGGGCAAAACGTTTTCCATCGGTTAACCGAACTTTTAACATTTGACAAACAGCAGGACTGGTGCACTTAATTAACCTTCTGAGTTGGTTTTACAATTAATATTGTTTTTGCATGCAAGGTGGACTCCTTGTGAAATTGTGGTAACTTTATTACAACTTCCTAAATGTCAAAATTGTTTGCCTTAGCAGTTCGCCAATATCTAAGAGTACTGAATGAAACTGGTCATTTGTGTCTGCACTTTTCACACCGTGAGCGCATTTCGGTCCGGTGCAGTGTTCTTCATTTGCGCTCAAACATGTAAAATATTAGCGTTTGATTTCAACCTCTAATATATTTATTCACTTAAAAAATGAGTAAATATAGATTAATTTCGACTATATTTTGCTTAACAATAATTCTCATTGAATTGACTTCAGTGAGATGTGACACAGACGTGGACACGGAAATAAACGATTTTGATTTTGGTAAGAAAAGTGAAAGTGACAATGATTATTCTGTCGCTGCCGTCACAAACGCACCGTCAACTTCGTTATCAACAACTTTTCCGCGGTTTGGACAGAATCGTTATACAGCCTATCCAAATTATCGAAATCTTCGCAGAAATAAGACGAGGATGAATACAAACGTGACACGTACGCGTCCTTGGAAAAGAAGACGAAGAATTCGGGTCAAACCCGGTACGAATTTACCAATGAAGGAACCCACAAATGTGATAGTGGTCAGCACAACTGATGGGAACTATTTGCCACCACCAGAGATGAAAAATTTAGTTGAACATTTAACAAGTGATGACAACGATATTCTGAAAATCGGACAGAGTCGGCCTATCGAAGACCATCCGTTTTTTCAAAAGCCAATTCCAACTGAACATTTCAATTTTAGTGAAAGTGGGGACGAGGATGCAATTGATGATGAAACAATGTGGAAATTAAAGTCAGTGGAAAAACACAATTTAGACAATGACAATTTTGATATATTATATCCAAATGGGCATGTTAGTGAAAACGAAGCTTTTCCTGAAACAATTAACCCGAAATTTGTTAGTCTGACAAACACAACAGATCTACAAATCAGTGAAAGTTCGAATCCTTACGTGAATAGTACTGCACCATTTTCAAGTGATTTGGGAATTGGTTCAAATAAATTGCAATTCTTACATCCTTTGCTCATAAATCCAGACTCAATTTTAACCAATGCGGAATCAAAAATCCCTGAGAACAAAACTGTTGGAGTTAGCCATGAATTGAGTGAATCGTTCGGTGGGACACCAGTAGAGCCAGATATTTATTCTGGACAGGTTGGAAAAGAACATCAATTGCTCAATTCAGACTCCATTATTTCTACAAATCACGGATTGTCGGGTGAAAGTTTTGCGGAATTTCGTCCAACGAAGAGAAGGAAAATGCATAGGCCAAGTAACAGCAGTGCGATTACGAAATCACAGGTTTCGGATTCCCCCGAAGCAAAAAATGTTTCGAACGCCATGCAAAAATTTTTTGGCAGGCACCAGCCTATGCCAGTATTGACACCACAACTGTCAATTGTTGAGATTCATCAAACGTCACCGATTCCTCAGGAATCAGTTTCTACCAAACAACCGCCATATTCAACCGAAGTCTCGATGACATTTCATGATAATTTTGACACCGTCACCATGTCGGATTCGTTTTTCGAAGCAGCCGAATCAGACAAACCGAATCCGACCAATTACAGGCTGACTCCGAAGCCGGCAACACTCCTCAAACCAGTTGCTGTTGCTGCTACTCGTCCGTCTAAAATCTCTCGTCCGAGACAAACAACATTGGCCACAGAATCGCCGGTAAGATCGAGAGTTCCAACAACAAGAACTACGCCGAAATTAATCACACAGGAGAATCCAGTTGTCATTACGCCTATCAACCCTGAAAAGACAACAATAGACTTGACTCCGGTTGAAATGGTTTTTGCTGTAACCCCTTCAATACAGGAACCAAAATCGACGACATCTGAACCTCCCACTTCGCATAAACCTGCGACAACGAAGCCTGTGCCTAATCCAACATCAACCACCTCGGCAGATGCTCTTCTAACCAAAATTCCGAGATCGAAGAGACCTTCTACAACAACAATCCTACCAATTCTCCAGCAGACTTCACCGCCTCTTTCGATTAGTGATGGTTCGGTTGAAGCGACCAAAGAAGCTGTTTTACTGGATCTAGTAATACCACCGCCACGTAGCACCACCAGCGGCCAAAATTCCATTACAACAACGACTACAACACCGGAAATCATAGTCACTGCATCCTCGGCACCAATTATCCCTACCACTATTATTCCAAGGACCAGAAAACCATCTACAACGTCGACGACAACAACAACGACTACCATCACCACTAGCGCAACGCCGGCCGCCATTACAGATCAGACACCGTTGCCAAATGATAGTTTCGCAGATTTATTCAATTTGTTTCAACCCCAACAAACCAATCAGGAAACAAATACTAATACTCAAGGTCAAAATGTTCAAACAGAACTTGAAGCCATAATACAACAAGCCTTCTTACAATCGTTATTTAATCCTACAACTACGAGTACAACTCCGACTCCGAGTAGTAGTAGTGGAATTCCTGGAATATCGGATTCTGATTTAAAATCTTTTTACGCACTACTGGACGCACAACAAACCCAAGGCAGCACAACAAGTGCACAATCAACTTCTACAACTATTTCTCCATTGCAATTACTACTTAACAGTATGATGTCTGCAAATGGGGGAAATAAAAACCCGACATTCCAAACGTCAGCTCCAATTCTACCACAGACAGTTTCATCACCAACAACACCTGTGCCGGTGCAGCCACTAACTGATAATCCATTAGGGCTTCTAAATCAACTTCTCCAATTAGGATCCGCCATTGATACTCAGAAAAGTAGTCAAACCCCAAACCCATTCGCTCCAGCACCAGGAGCCCTTGCCCAACCTAGTCTTGACCTCCAGGCATTACTTGCCGGTAATTGGTTAAATGGGATGCCTGTGCCTGTCCCTACGACTCAAGCGCCACCGCTCCAAGGATTTGACTTGGCATCATTATTGGCTGGCAACTGGGCCAATATTTTGACAACAACGACTTCCCGTCCACGCCCACCGCAACCACCACCGGCACCGGTCGAATTTGCGCCATCTGAAAGTGTACTCCAGCAACAGTATAATATTTTTGCCAACCAACCGCAACCGCCACCAAAAAGGAAGAACGGTCTTTACTACTGGTTTGATTTGAATGCATTCTTGGGACAAAATCCACATGAAGGTCCAATGTCTGGCGTTAGACCGAAAATCGGACAGAGGGACTATTTTCTCAAAGTTAAATAATAAAATTTAACTTTCTGACTTAATTTATTTCATTATGGAATGGCAATCGTTAATAATACAGAAAAGGCAACGTCATGAATAAGTTGTCGGATTGCACAGATGGTGAGCGAATATGTTCTTGCGAAAGGTTTTTGATGGCGTATAGACAAAGATATTTTTGCCATTCTGGATTTGGATGCAAGATTCAACTAATATAAAAGTGTCATAAAAGACTACTTAATTGTTACTCTTGGCCAAGTGTAACACGACTTGTTAACTGAATTGAGTGACTCTTGTTTCGAAATTAACCAACCCAGTGGACCGTTTAGAAGTTTAGCAATTAGTTGCAGAAACTGTAAAACTTATAATAAAGATTTTGGGTCAATTTTGTAATGAAGTGTAAAAATTATCATAATACCTTCATCGTTCCAGGAGCTTACAAATAAAGAGAGAAAGGATAAGAAGATATTTGAGAGTGAGATCAAAAGCTTTTATTTATTGGACAATCAGTATGTGCTGTGCGTTTGAAAACATAACAATAATTAATAATCAATAATTAATCCTCTTGTGGAATGAAAAAGCACAATCAACGAACAACAGACCATAATATATTTTTAAATCAAAATTTGAATTATACAGTTAGTTAGTTAGTTAATTAATTTCTTTTATTGCGGTCAAGAATTTCAGCTTATACGCTGTTGTCAACATTGTACACAATTAAAGGTTATGAAAAACTTCTCGGAAAATTGGAGTCCGTAGATATTGATGTTTGCAAACAGTACGACATGATATATCAAAGGAGTGCTCGTAAATTCCTGATTTCTCAAAAGAATATTAAATGCTTCAGTGTTTCTTACCACCGTCTCCTAAAGTATGACAGTGTAAACTTCAGATTTCTGAAACGTTCATTTTCTTCGTTGGACGTTGAATTTGAATTGATGTGGAATATCTCAGTAAATAAAATTATTTTCTAGATCATCATATATACCCAGTGCTTTACGCAACTTTTAATGCAGGATTATAGTGCCTAGTGCTGTTGTTTTTGAACCCATCCGGATCATAACATCTAAAGTGGTTCTCAAGCCAAGATGCGAGAGTGAACTCTGGTCACCCTCACCACACCACAAGGCACACAGGCAGCTTGCTGTAAAATGTTGCATTGTATCTTTATCATACGCACTACAATAAAAACGAATTAACGTAAGGGCTGGAATGAGATGCCTCTCAAGTACGAATCATATTTCGGAAGTCAGAACAGAAAAATACAAATAACTTTTCCGGTTGAAGGATTGGATACTCATGAATATTTAAGTCATCACATTCATATCCTACACAACAACATACAACATTATAAAAGACAGACGGACTATGTATTTGGTTTCCACTAATTTAAATCGTGAGATTAAAATATGGTGTTAAAACAGTAATGGTTGGCTTCTTTCAGTTTAATGTGTTTTGTTCAGTAACCACACGTCCTCAAGCAGAAAGACACGATCAATTCATTCGTTTGTTCCCATTAAATTGATATTCGGACACGCAATTTGCTGTATCTTAACACCGGTGTAATCACAAAAATAGAGACCATATATCAGTAGTTTAATTAATTTGGCCAGGTAGAGTACACCTTGATGCATGTGCGCATCTCGTAAATACACGCATTACACACATTTTTACTTCAAATTGACTTGATCAAATTGATCGTTGGACTTTTGATTGTAAAGTGTGTGCATAGTACTTACTTATATTACTGTACTCATACACTGCAATTAGAAGAAATGATATCGGATCATGGTTACTAGCATATTTATTACATAACTAATTGAACCGAACCACAAACACGCTTAAAGTACCAGGTGTTTTCACAAGCCTTTTCTATAATAGACGAGAAGCAACTTGACAGCTGGAGTCGCATAGCATTCGATGAACATGTACAAAGTTGAGTCCATTGGATGTTCTATCAATTCAGTTCCCATATAAACTCCACATTATCTCGGGTTAAATGAATTAATCAATTGAGTCACTATTCTGTGAGTATAATAAAAATTCATCCTCAAACTTTTAACGCACATTTATTTATGAGTTGGCACTCTTCCCGTCGAGCTGGCAGTTCTACACAGTAGTTTACAATTTTCGGTATACTGTTCATTCAACCCTTGGCTTTTACTTTTGCCTTTGGCCTTGTATTTGGCAGCTGTACTTCTGCTCTGCGGGACAGACAGTTAGTTTTATTGAAAGTTGAAACGAGAAAAAATTATTATATTTATTTTAACACCGTCCTTCATCCTGTAGCAGCGTACAAAAAGATTTGGGTCAATATTGGCGGAGTAATTTAATTACTAATTTTGTAGTCCAGTCCGGTTTGCGATTTGAGACTTAAAGTTTGTACATAATGGGGAATGAAGATGTAACTCAATTGGTGGCAACTTGTACGGCAGCTTTTGTAAAAGAGTTCGGTACAAAGCCAACTGTAGCTGCGAAAGCACCCGGACGTGTCAATATTATTGGAGAACACACGGATTACAATGAGGGTTTCGTGTTTCCGATGGTAATTCAACAGTTTAAACATAGTCAGATATTAAACAGCGAAAATAATGTATTGAATTCAACCCAAAAATGTTCGCAATTATTATACAGGGTGGTTCTAAACCGTTGACCCTATAACCCACACCAGCTAAATCTGTGTGTTGTCATATCGTTTGAGGTGTTCATTTTGTAAAGAAATAATAGAACTATTATATCCCTACAAAATGTGTATCTCACTTATCTTTCGTCTTTTGCGTGGAAGGAGAGCGGTTAGAAGATAATGAACCCCCGCTTATCATCAGTAGAACTAAATATTTAGCGTTTTATTCCTTTTAATCGACAACTTTTGCCCGGTATATTTTACAGGCTATTCCACTGTACACCGTAATTGTGGGCAAGCCAAACGGTACGGATAAAATTAAAATTCGCACATTATCCCAGGATGTCGATGACCCCAAAGTGGTAGAATTTACTGCACCTACTGAGAATAATCGACTTTCACCTGGTGTTCCGAAATGGGCAAATTACATGAAAGGCGTCATAGAACATTTCCCACGTAAGCGACAGACACTATATTATACTGTTGAGAATTTTCTCTTCTCGTTTTCAGTTTAATGAATAATTTCAGTGTCTTGATATGCAATTTTTCCAGACAAATTGTCAGGATTTGATGCTTGTGTTCTAAGCACAGTACCGATGGGTGGTGGTTTATCCAGCAGTGCATCCTTGGAAGTTGCAACATGCACGTTTCTGGAAGCCATAACGAAGAAATCGTTACCGTAAGGCCGTGGATTCAATTAATTTGAATGATTGTCTCGTGTGGAAAATTGTATTTAGTCACCTGGAGCTGGAACTTAAAATTCATAATATTATATCAAAATTTCAGACTAGTCGACAAAGCCCTTCTCTGCCAAAAAGCAGAACATACATTCGCTAGTATGCCATGCGGAATCATGGATCAGTTCATTTCATGTATGGGGAAAGAAAATGGAGCCCTTTTAATTGACTGTCGATCCCTAGAGACTACATCTGTGTCACTGGCTGATTCATCAAAAAGTGAAGGTGCAGGAAAGGCGGAAGACGTTACGTTTTTGGTCGTAAATTCCAACGTAAAACACGAATTGAGCGGAAGTGAATATCCGCAAAGACGAGATGATTGCTTCGAAGCAGCTAAAGCCATGGGACTGAAAAGTCTTCGAGAAGCTTCAACGACAACTCTTCGAGGTTACTATTATGCAATTTCTGCCTCTAAGATTATTGTAAGGGAATTCACGATAGGT
Source organism: Protaphorura quadriocellata (assembly GCA_034698945.1). Taxonomy (NCBI): domain Eukaryota; kingdom Metazoa; phylum Arthropoda; class Collembola; order Poduromorpha; family Onychiuridae; genus Protaphorura; species Protaphorura quadriocellata. Next base: position 14,188 of record JAQGCA010000456.1, read on the forward strand.
CGAAATATTTTATATTCCGATTATACAGATTCGTAATTCACCCATATCGTTCTGAATTGGATTTTGCCGCACACAGTCGGTCTACAGCAAATACTCGAGATTTTTTTTGTACTAATTTTATATTTTTGTAATTTGATTCAGAGAATCGCGAAAAAATGGGCGATCGAGTTTATCTCCGTGCCCTCCATGTAGTGACCGAAATTGAAAGATGTGTGAAGGCGTCCGAAGCCATTGTGAGTGGAGATTTCGAAGCGTTGGGGCGTCTAATGTACCAGAGCCATGTTTCACTTCGGTTAGTCCCGCGAACATTTTCTCTCACCTTTGGTCATAAAATCTCATTGATTCTTATGTTGATTTTGGATTGTATTCTTCATGAAATATTAATAAATTCCTTAGAGACCTGTACGCCGTGAGCTGTGCAGAACTCGATAATCTAGTCGACATCACAATGCAAACTCCCGGTGTCTACGGTTCAAGAATGACCGGCGGTGGATTTGGTGGTTGTATCGTTGCCCTTGTAAGTTTTCCAAATTTCATGTTTGTTTTCCACAGAATATACATTTTACTAATCACAAACTCTATTTAGGTCAAATCCTCCGAAGCCAACAACATTATTGAGGAAGTCACCAAAAAGTACACCAAGAATCCAACATGCTATGTGTTCAAAGCTGTAGACGGCGCTAGTCAGATTCCATTGTAGCATTCGCAAATTGAAGTCAGTCAAATGTCAAGCTGAGCACCACCACACTTCTATTCTTCGATTTGTTAACCGCTGTTAAAATTTTTAATTTATCTAAAAATAATTTTAATACAGAGTATTCTTGGATTCCGTTTATTCCACAGTCCATACGAGTCCACTTACTTTGTGGTTGTGATATCATTCTGTCCTAAGTTATTTTAAAATTGTTCGTCAATTTAAATTTAACCAATAAAAGTTTCCACCATGTCCAGTCCTCATCATGAATTAAAAATGGCAAAGTTGTAACTTTCTTATAATGCATGTATAGCAATTTATGAGTCTTAGGTCTTCCATTATTATTCAGTCTAATAGACAACTTACTACCACTGAATATTGTCGAATTTACTTTTCAACGATGTCAGTTGTGTTTTACCATTTTGCTATAGCAAGGATTCTATCCCTCGCTCAGACAATGTAATGTAGTACAGTGTAGTAATAATTTAAGGAGGTTTTTTATGCATGCTGCACATTTTTCTAAACTGCGGGGGTATCAGTGCAATGTCCAGACTTTCTAGACCATATCGATAGAAAGTGGATACATCCTTTACTGAAAAATGCGATGGCCATATCCCATATCTTAAGCCGAATGTCAATTAACGAGAGTATTTCTAGAAGTGTACTAGGCGATTGTGGCAACTATGGCGTCAACTCGGTGTACCATATCTAAGGGTTGCAGCTTATGGCCATAATGATTTCTGTAATTATATGTATAATCTCTCCTATCCTGTTAAAGAAAAGTCCGGTCCGAATGTTGACAACAGTAAAAATTGATATTCTTGACCTTTACAACTATAGCCGATCGCGTAATTTTTCGTTACAGAGGGATCCAGGCTCTGGGCATAGATTTCTACTTTTGTCAATGCGTATGTTTCACAGGACGGCGCTTTACTCGCACGAACAGCATGGTCATTTTGAATTCCAAAAGTTAAGTTTCGGCAGATTGTGCTTCGAACGAGTTTGGATTTGGAATTTGGATAGTTTTTTTAAGTTTTTGAAAATTAGAAGTCCAGAGTTTTCTGTCAAAAAACTAAATTAACTTGATCATTAAATTTAAATGGAGGAGCCCATTGCTCCGCTCTCAGACGCTCAACTCACTAAACGCCAAGAATTGAACAACCATGTAAGTATTTTCGTTTAAATACCAAAAATACTTTCTTCAAAATGTAGGTGCCGAGTTGCCCGATGTTTTGAGCCTGTAAAATTGTGTAAGGTCTCATTTTTTTAATCAACTGGAGTTGGATGTGTTGGAAATGTTCGGAAATTGCGAGAGGGAATATTATATTCAAATATCACTTTGTATTTGACAAAATTTTATTTTACTAAATTTTATTATATTATATTTGACTCAATTCTTATTGTATTGTCTCACACAGATAGTGCTTATGCGAAAAGTAGTACGGAGAAGTAAAGTTCATTTAATTAATAAATTGGTGAGGGAATCGAAGAAACTGAACTTGAGAAAAGGTGCGGAAAAAGAACAAGAAAAGTCAAAGAGGAAAGCCAGTCGATTACTCGAGGAGGTTGCAGTACTAAAGGTAAATAAAATATAATTGAATTGTATTTTTTAAATTTGTAATGTTTTATAACGATCTTTTGATTGTAATTAGCATTTGAAAGAAGACGTAGTCTCAACTTACGCGTTTCTAGACAAGAAATCACTGGAAGAGAGCATCTGCGGTCCGGACACAACCGCAGAAACCCGAGCTTTAGCGAAATTAGGACACCATCAATTTGTCCAACTCGAAGTTTTGAAATATCGTGGTGGAAATCCACACTGGGAACTTCAAATTCCGGTACTGTTAGAAAAATCCAAAGAAAAACAGAAGAAAAGTAAGAAAAAGGAAGAGAAGAAGGAAATAGAAAAACTCAAAGCTCCAAGTACACCGGGTGCAAATACGGTCACCGACAAATTAGTAAATCTTGTCGAACCTGAGGGCGATGCTGAAGATTCAGACGGTAGTACAAAATCCGCTTCCCCTGAACCAAAATTAGACAAGCGAGCTATCAAAAAGCAAAAATTGATTCAAAAAGCTCTGAAGAAGAGTAACAAATTGGATAAATCTGAAGGAACTATCAAAGTACAGCATCTGAAAAGTTTGGCAGATTTAGAAAAGTCGGTGGTTTCTAAGAGTAAACGCATTGTTACTTCTGTTGTAAATTCGACTGACACAGTACAGGATATACCAGTTGCTCCGAAACGTCCTAGAAGTTCTTTTTTTATTGGGGGTACCGAGGAGGAGGAGAAACCGGAAGTTCACCAACAACGAGACCGCAAAGAGAAGCCCAGTTTCTCAGATCGCGAGCGTCATACAAAGGAAAAACCCAACAGTAAGCCTTTATTTCGTAAAGGAAAGTTGGTGAGTAGGCCGCAGCTCAACCGCTTTGGTGGTAATCGCCGCGAAGGCGGTCCCAGTTCTAAAACACCACGATATTTTGACAAGCAAGCGGACACGAAACAGCGAAGTAATAACTTTCAACAACCTTCTTCACGACGCGGTAAGTTTACTGATTAGTCGACTCTGAACACTCTGAAGTTTTCTTTTATTTTGGTTCTCAGTTTTAACTTTGCATTATTTTGCCGAATTTTCAGAAGTTGAACCTCCCTCTGCCGGAGAAAAATTGCATCCTTCTTGGGAGGCTAAGAAACGCCAAGCTCAGATTTCTATCCCAGCTTTCCAAGGAAAGAAAATTGCTTTTACGGACGACGATTAGAAAATAATTTCAAATTCGCAATGGCGACCGGATCTTTCCACGAAACTATAGCGAAATTGACGTGCAATCATTTTAATCTCGATCTACCGAAAACGGGCAAACCTGACCCAACACGTAAAGAATGGACGACGTTAGCGGCTCTCATAAAATCCGTCGAGGACAAGACGTCCAGTTCTGCACATAATGAAGTTATTGCAATGGCCACTGGAACAAAATGCTTGGGAAAGTCAGAATTAAGTCCCGGTGGGGATTTATTAAGTGATGCTCATGCGGAAGTACTGGCCCGACGTTCATTTCTTTTATACTTACATGACCAAATTGATTTGTGCCTGAGGCATAGTACGACCAAGTCAATTTTTGAAGTTGGATCGGGTGCGACTGAAACTGAGACATCTTGCACAACTACAAAAACATTGACATTTCGACTCCGCCCTGAAGTAAAGTTTCATCTGTTTGTCAGCCATGTTCCCTGTGGCGACGCTGCCATATTCGGAGGCCAAACTGATGTTAACCCACATGGTGATGACACAGATGAACCTGAACGGAAAAGGGTCAAATTGAATGAAGTAAAGGCAAACGGGTCAAACCGTACCGGAGCAAAAATCCTCAACGATGAAGGTGCTAAAGCCTTTGAAGAAATCCAGGAGATTGGAAAGTGTCGGTTGAAGCCTGGGAAGGGTGATCCGACACTGTGTATGTCCTGCAGTGATAAAATAGCAAAATGGCAAATACTCGGTCTTCAGGGTTCGCTATTGGGTAACTTTATTCCAGAACCTATTCGATTAACCTCGATTGTTATTGGAAATTCTGTTCCGTTCAATCGGACTGCCTTGGAAAGGGCTGTATTTAGAAGATTTCAGGAACAGTTATCTGCAAATATGAAATACTCCGATTTGCTAACTAAACTTGCTGTGTTTCAAAGTGAAGGAACCAACTTTATGGACATGAACAAGCATATGGAAGGGCAATCCCACCCAGCTCCTGCCAGTATAATTTGGTCACTGAATGAAAAAACAAAACTCCAACCGAAAAGTGTTCAAGTGAGTGTGAACGGGAAACGACAAGGGGTGACGAAGAAATCAGCTGGAACTCCAGCTTCCAGACTTGACATTTGTCGAAGGAATTTATTTCTCAGATTTGTGAATTTGTTAAAGAAATGTAGCAATGTTGAGGTGAGACAGGATATGACTTATAAAGACGCGAAGGAGTTTAATAGTAATTATTTGGCAACTTGGACATGGTTGAAAGATAATATTATGATTGGTTGGACGAAGAAACCGGACAATTTAATGGATTTCGGATATATGTCATAATTATGAATCACATCATGTCATTAATCAGCCATTGAATTTATGTAACAAGGCTTATTATCTCTTTATTTCATTCAAGTCACAGACAGTAGGTGTGTAGAGCTACATAAATAAAATTGACCGAATTAAAATAAAATAAAGAAAATCAGAATCATATTTTTAAACTGTTATGTTAGGGTTTTAAGATTACATTTAATATTTTTGGTGGTAAGAATTGGATATGTTCCAGGCAATGCAGGGGTCTGACGATTCAAAAGTGGAAGTGTAATCAGGGATACCTGTTTACGTGTTACCTTTGTCTTCTAGATATGTGGTCGATGAGGCAAAACGTAGAGACAAAATCCATTCATTTCAGTTACAATATTGGTTTGTATCTTTTAGTAACAATAATTGTTTGATAATTAATTATTTAGCGTTAGCTTAGCTTACGTACATTGCACCCCAGCCACAATTGGTGCGTATTGTCCTAATCCATGTTTTCCTTAATAATATATCCTTTATCTTTTGACATTGAGTATCGGTTCAGCTCCACTAACATTTATTAGCACGATTTAATCTCATCCTCACCGAATCTGTCTGTTCACAAGATGATGGTCACTAACAGAGTTAAAACTGTCTGTCAGGTCAGAGGTCATCCTCAAAGCTTACGTGAGGTGAAACTGTCCCCAGTTGATTTGATCAAATTCTTTTCGGCGTTGTATCACCCAATCACCATATCCTTGCGCATTGTTGAGAACGGTAGTAGGTCGCGGATCGCCATCCTTCGGGGGATTATGAATTTGATTTTGATTCTGACTCTACGCTTATTTTACAGAAAAATATATGAAAGAATGAGAATTATTTATAAAGTACAACGGTAGTTCTAATTCGATCAGATGATCAGGACTAGAGCACCAGCACCTGAACGTTCGCTTGATTGATTGGATTTTCCTTAAAGCTTAATTTACAATAAAGCGAACTTAAATTTATTTAAAAATACTAAATAATAATTTATTACACTAATAGAATAATCAATTCCAATTACACGACTTTTGTATTGTATACGTTGCCGAAACGGCAGACTTACTTCTGCAGTCAATTTATGCATCAATTTCATTTGAGCAAAGTACTTTCGCCTTTTAGAATTCAAGTCTTTTTTAAAAATAAATTTACAAAATATTATTTAGAAAGAAATCATGGAATTTGTTTGAGATAAGAGAACTGAGGAGAGAAGGAATGAGTCGAACGAGAATTAGAGGAAGACTAAGTTTCATCGAAACTCCGAATGCGGCAGAATTTCTCCTTACATTTCGACCACTATTACTATTACTACCACTACTCCATGAATTCTTAGGTGGGGTCGGTGTTGTTCGCCAAAGGTCAACCTTTGAGTTGACGTTGCTTAATACATTGTTGGAATTTGACATCATTGTCGTCGCGTGCTGTGTCATATCGCCATGCTCAAAGTCTTCATCGGAGTCTTCATTATGTCCTCTACCTCCTGATTGTTGATGAGGCCCAATATTGTGACTTCGACCTGACTGCTGATTCTTTCGATGCAGCTTCGTGCGTTTCCCAGGGCCTTCTAGGCGCTCGTGGTCCTTCGCGCTGGGATGCTTGATCGGGCGATGGGTCGTTGTTGTCTTTGGCGGCATCGCGGGAAAAATTTCTGTCGAGAATTCAGAAAATATATAAAAGATTAATTTGTTCAGTTTGTCCACACACTTGTGTGGACAGTCTCATCTGTAGAGGCTTATTCAACAAGAACAAGTTGACACCTGAAACCGATTTCGAAAACGAGATCCGAATTTGTTCGACACACAAACCGACTCAGATTATTCGAAATGATTCAGAATCAAATTTAAATAGGTCGAATGAAGAGAAAGAATTGGCTTTCGAGCCCAATAATTCGGTATGAAAAAATGAAATGGTTCGGAAGAGACTTGAAAAACTAATTTCAGATTCGAATGTGCCGATTCCACACAGTCGTGACAAACTTGGAAGACAAGACATTGATCAACCACAATGATACCCGGGTGTAATTTTTCCAATATAGTGATAATAAAATGTAATTTACGTTGAAGCTTGACAACTGAGGTTGCAACCCCGAGTGTATTACTCGCGGAGCAATTGTAATCTTGAAAATCCGCTTGTCTCAGATTGAGAATTGTGAGCTTGCTCCTCATTATGTAGTCATTCACCGGCTCCGTCGTGACAACGTACTTTCCATCATTGGTCAAAATGTGTTGACCTACTCCAGATTTGAAAGTTGAGCACAACCAGCGTTTATTCCCATGGGTGTCACAAGTCAAGTCAACCAAAGTACCCACCGATGGAATGGTTATGATGGAACATGTAAAGAAAACAAGAATACAATCAGGAGATGAAGAATTACACTGTCAACATCATAATTCTCCAGCAAGGACTCTTAAAAGTATTATATTGATATTCGGCTCTTGATGCCCTTCCCTTCCTGACCAAACCAGAAGACCAATTTATTTACTCAATTCTTTTTACCGCAAACCAGAACCGCATTTCTCATCCCAGTACTCTCCCTTGTCGGAACTAACCATAACTTTCTTCTCCGTGACTTTCTCCTTGGGATTTATTTTAATATACTAGTACATTGTTAAATTTAAGGTACATTCGATATGAGTACTTCATAATTAGGAATTAAGAACATTTTGTGCCTGTTCACTGTTCACGAATATGAAAGTTACAATAAGCGCATAATACTGTCAGGTGTAGGTTGCGTATGCGATGAATGTTGATGATATATCAATATATGAATACATATATTATTTTCGAAGTGCGTCATTCTGTTGATACTGTGTGGAAATTTTAGTAGAATTTGTACGAAATATCATGGTTGGATAGTCCAGTGGAATCAAGAATTACTAGTCGTATGCAAGCATTTCATCTGTCGATAAATCGGGCGTCCCTGTACTCAAGACACTCGATGTAACACCCACCCTGATTTTTCAGCTGATCTAGTTTTTACATGAAAAGTGCGTGGTTTCCTCGAGTTGAATTTAGAAACTAGCTTTCTTTCCGCAATTCGGGTAAGATGGAAACTGTTAGCTCGGAATGGAAGCATTGTAAATGTCATTTTCATGCCGCACCTAAAATAGACGGAAGAGAATGGGAAGTTAAAATTGAAATGAAGTGAGAAAATGAGTGAAATTAACGTTGAGAAAGAGAAAGGAAACACCTGGGACTGGGATTAATGACGACAGACTGTGAGTGTGACTCAGTATCCGTATTAACGGAGCCATAAAAACTCTTATTTTGTATATTCTCTCATTTAAAGTGAAATGATACGGGGTGAAATGTGATATACGAATTGGAAGGAGTCTTTTGTGATTTGACTATACTTTAATATTCGGTTCATTACAGTTTGATGAATTCATTCCAACCATCTATGCAAATCCAACCTATTTTACAAGTAGCATTCGATATTGACTTGTACAAGTTTTAGTTGAACTCATAAATGTTTTGTTACACTTCTAAATTGAATTCGTTGAATATCCTTTCGTCTAAGTGATTCAAGAAAGAATGAGAAAAATTCGAATTATTGTAAACACTCGGAATTATTAAACGAAATTTATGCATCCCCAAAATGTTACATTCCAAATAAAGGAAGTTGAATTTTCAAAGGGAAAATAAGGCTGCGGTCAATTTCTCGGGGTATCCATTTATTGGAATACGAAAAATGAAACGCCACATTTTGTATCCCACAAAGTTCGTATAGGTTTATGAAAGGTTTGACTATATTCCAAACTTTTGCATCCACTTTCTGACTGACTCAGCTCAGAATGTTCCCTTATCGACAAGTAAACCGAAAAGCTATTTTTAGTAAATCACTCTCCTCAAAATTCAGTGTATAAATAAAATTGAGATTCTGTTCCTGGAGAAAGTAATGGGATACCGCGACACACGAAATGTATGTGTGTGTTTATGGTAAATTTTATAAAATATAGGTCTTTTCTTGCACCAAACACTATCCAGCTTCGGCTCAAACATCACATTGCATTCACAAGATTGGAGAAAATTTAACGTGTACTACTAGCACAGCTCACTGTGTTTGAATCTGACTTGTACGTCTCCCTATGTCACAGAAAACTGGTAAAATCGTTTTGGTTAAATAATCTTTACTGCACAATTTCTATTTTTTCTACGGCATAAGAAATGTTGCATTCTTTCAAACCAAATCCCCGTTACCAATTCTTACTGGACAAAAGAATTATAAGTGTACCGATCAGAAACACAAATGAATCTGTACCGAGCTTAATTTTTTTGGTGGTATGAAAACCTTTTGTATCCAGTTTTGTAGCTCGAATTTAAATACACCACTGGGTTAACGGACTGGCTATATTCACAAACAAACAAACTCCGGCCTGACCTGACTTGTTACCTGCAACATACGTCATACGTGCTGTATACTTTTTGACACTACACTACTGGTGGTGAAAGTGGAACGGAAGGAAAGTAAAAGAGAAAAGTCGAGTGCTGGTTAAACTGTAACATACACCCATGTAGTGAATAGACTTTTTTGATTCTTATAGCGTACGAGTAAAGCAAAGCTTTTCCTTCTCAATTTGTCCCTACTGGAAGAAGAAATTGAACGCAAATTGATATCTCTCTTTTACAACATGAGGATTTCTCCATAATTCGACAATACCAGTTTTCTCCTACGCTGACTTTCCCTTCCGCCCAGAACTTTACTTTCTCATCCTTTCCTCTCCTGATTTTTCTATTTTCCATCTCGATTCTTCGGTTTAGACGTACAAGGATTCCGTGCACCGCATACGCATAGTGTGTAATTTTTCTACATTTTCAATAAAAACCCGCCAATCATTATTCTTTTCCAGTGGAAGTAGCATTTCTAAGATGTCGTAGTTGTCCAACTATAGTAATACTAACCAACAAATAATCCTGATTTTGTATGACTGTGATCAGATTCCTTGCCTTAAATTTGAGTGAACTCAGGTTTCAAGAATTTTATCTTTTATAATTTTGAAAAAAATATACCGACAATACAAGTTTTAGAGTACTCTTGTGGACGAATTCTATTTCCGGGACTAGTGGACATTTCAAGGCAAAAGTTATAACTTATACTATGTAAATGCTAAATCAAGACATCATCTGCAGTGAAACCATTCCCCTTGACCGTATGAGTAAAGCGATAAGCTGCTTAAGACGTGGCGGTCTAATTCAACTCATTAAGCAGGAATTCAGATTAGAAATCCATCCTCAGCAAAATGCAAACGAATGATACAAGAAACCAATTTTTCTGACGCTGAACGGTATTTGCAAGTTACTAAGGCCCAGTGGAAATTATTTCAGTTAAAAATCTACACTAAATAGTGATGATACAACGACAAAAGTCTAGAATCGAATGAAGTGATTTCAGCAGTAAGGTGCACCAGATCTGGGCTGAAGAACTTTATCGGAAATAGTGGAAGGAAAAGTGATTGAGATAGAAGCTGACATTTCCTCTACTACAGACTACTACATTGAAGTACGCTCGTTGTAGTCATAGTGAATGAACGTGAAGATCTCGACGAATGACTTTTTCTTCGTCTTATGAGCACACTTAAATGGTAATATATGAGTGTAACACGCAGATAGCACTCAGTGCCTGTACCAGAGTTGGCGAAAGCAATGAAATGCATCAGTTTCAGACTTCGAATGCATACATTGGAATGGGAATGACGGTTACGGTGACTGTGGCGGCATCAGTCGCAGTTCTAGATTTGGGCCATGGCTAAACGAATTGCTACAAAAATTCAAATGACAAAGAATTAAACTTGTGCATAATTCTTAACGGTTTACTTACTTCCTTTCTCTTAAGTTACACGAATCCTAAAGACGTTGACAGACATTTGAAAGACTTATCTTTTGGCAGACATAAACTAAACATTATGGGCCCTACTCGCAAGGACGTGTCCTAGAACTGGGACTGGGTGACGACACAAGTACTAGTTTTGTACGACCGAAGCAAAGATGCTTCCTTTTAAATGAGATAGAAATGCTGGAATTGAGAGGTTCTCTTTTTTCTCGAATTCAGTCACTGTTGTTTCCCCATGCATTTATATGTACAATTGATCACGAGGAAACCAAATGTGAAACAAAAGTTTCGTCTTGCATAGAACCAAATTCGCTATTAGTACCTCCCAAGATTGAATGCGTAACTCGTTGGTGTAACAATAGTTGGAAAAGTTGGCATTTGGTAGTTCTACCCACTCACTATTTGTAAGGACAGGAATAAGCGGATACTTTTCCGCGTTTTCAATTTCCAAAACGGAAATAAGGTTCTGAATGAAGCGGTTGTCTTTCCCCACTACTACATCTGCTATTATACTTACACTTGTGTCGATGTGTATAGAAGAATACGACTAAAATTTTGCTTGATCAGAAATAACGAAATATCACAACACAAATATGTTTGTTTGGCAGGTGAATCTTGAGATATAGTGAATGTTATGATAGATATATTCGGGAAGGTCATTCATGCTTCATAGAACACTTATGTAATAGATTTCTTGTGATAGAAAGCTAACCTCGACTAGAATTTGAACGAGAATAGCATTTCATTTAAGCCTCGCAGAAAAGAGTTAGCTAGGAATTTTCAATGTTGATGCGCCCGCAAGTATGGTCACCCTTTGGAAATGCCATATTCAATCCAACTTCAACTACGGAGAGATCGCAGGTTTGGAACAATAGATAGATCGATGGAAGCAATTGAAATAGTTATTTAACACTGTTGTGTTCTGTCATTCTTTTACGTTCTCTTAAACTTTTGCTTCGAGATTGCAATTTTGAGTAGAGGAGAAGGACAGTTTAATGGTTTAGTTCCAGAGACCTGAACGGCGATTCTAAAAATGAGGTGAACGTGGGAACCGCAAGATTCACAAGTCTGTCATATTATCTGAGGGTAGAATCATGGATAATAAATAAATATTGCAGACTGTTTGTGACGCGTGCCCGTTCAAATTTGAGTAAACGTTGTAGGGAAAAGAAGTTCAGCAGACTCTAGCCAATCTCACATCATGTGCCGCTTAGTCACACTTTCGAAAATATTGCTTGCAGAAGACGCTGACATGGAATCTTAAACGACACTAACTAGGATAGCACTACCCTTAAGTGTCAAATTTCACGAATGTAATGTACCCGGTCTCTTAACAGTTGGATTAAGTGACATTTTCGTTAATTTGATGAAGGAAAGACACGATGAGATTATAGTTTAATTATTAATTTCAACCGCTCGTCAAAGGAGAAACTTAAGAGCCAACAGGTACATAAGTGCGAAAATGTACATTTTCTCCATAAACACATTTATGGAAGCAAATTTCTTGAAATTAGCGGTAATTAACATGTTCTACGGTGTCCGCCAATACATATTGTTTGTTCTAAGTATTTTCTTTTAGTTTGGTCAACCTGATAATGGAGAAGAAAAACATTTCTGTGGCCACCAAAAGTGACGGAAAGTGTGTGATTGACAGATTACTCCACTAATTTGACTGAAATTCTAATTAGCGACGAATATGTAGCAGGAAAGTGAAGTATAAACCTAGTGTAAATCGAAAATCACGCAACATGGTATTTTTGTATACGCACGTTTTTGTTTCTAGGAGCGGTTTCCCTCCGTACGCGACACGCACACGAATTAATCGACAGAATTTCCAAAGCATCAAATGAGCTACTAAATAATTAAATGAAGACGTTTAGAAACCGCAGTACATATTATGTATCTGATGAGGAAGAGTGAGAAATGGTGTCAACGCATTCAAACTTACGCAATATTTTGATTCATTGACATACAGTGCGAGAATGATAATGCACAATGAATCAAGACTGTTACACCCCTACAGGACAAAAATACATATATGTATAAATGATTGATTGGTGAATGCATGTTTTGCACGCATGGAATAAATGCTAATCAAAACTTTGTCTCTGTTCCTGTCCATCCATGCTTGTTGAGGCAAAAGTATGAATGAAGAGCTAAAGATAATACCAATTAAATATTTTAATTATCAATCTTAAGCCTTTTTCGAACAGGTACATGGGGTTCGAATTCGAATTGCGCAATCCAGCTTTATCCGTATGTTCGCGTGCAGATGCCTATTTCTTTCAACTAAATTGTACCATTGGTTTATGGTTTCGAGAACAAGATTTACAGCTAAGTACGGATAAGACCAAGTTTATGTTATTTCACAAACCGAGTACGAAAATTTGTGATGTGGTTACCCTTAGGTATGAAGGTAATAGCGTTGAATATGTCAAGAGTTTTAAATACTTAGGTGTTTGGTTAGATCCAGTTCTCTCATTTAATGATCATTGTTTGAAGACTGGCAGTAAAGTATCATCTGCAATTGGGATGATACATCGGGTAAAAAGAAATCTGAATAAACTGCGAGCAGTAGAGATGCGAAAGGCGATCAGACAAGGAGATAGATAGAGAGAAATGAAGGACATCCACTCCAATAATGTAATGAGTAATGAGAGAGTGTAATGAGAGATGTAATGAAACGAATACGGTTGGAAGCGCAATTGAGCAAAATGTATTTAACTCCTGTTCCGGCTAACCTGTACAGTAAAAAGCGCATATGCTCGGTATGTTTGATATTTGACTCCTGTTCTACCTGTTTTGGGTCCTGTTCCGCCTTTTGTTCCGGCCAGCTCTGTGGAACGCTGCTTGGTATATACATTAAATGTGAAAGAGATAGACGGATCTGGAAATGTATATACGTGTGAAGCGCCATTGAGCAAATTTTTTGACGTTTAACTCCTGTTCCGGCTAACCTGTACAGTAAAAAGCGCATATGCTCGGTATGTTTGATATTTGACTCCTGTTCTACCTGTTTTGGGTCCTGTTCCGCCTTTTGTTCCGGCCAGCTCTGTGGAACGCTGCTTGGTATATACATTAAATGTGAAAGAGATAGACGGATCTGGAAATGTATATACGTGTGAAGCGCCATTGAGCAAATTTTTTGACGTTTAACTCCTGTTCCGGCTAACCTGTACAGTAAAAAGCGCATATGCTCGGTATGTTTAATATTTAACTCCTGTTCCACCTGTTTCGGATCATGTTCCGCCTTCTATTCCGGCCAGCTCTGTGGAACGCTGCTTGGTATATTCATTAAATGTGAAAGAGATAGACTGTT
>JAQGCA010000457.1:0-28083 GCA_034698945.1 Protaphorura quadriocellata
TTCATATTGGGTTGCCACGGGATTGCCCGTCGAAAATTCATCCGTTGCAAAAATGGAGAGTTTGAAAATTATTTTCAGTACTGGCCTACCTCTTAGGGAGATGTTTTATTTACCTTGGGAACATCTGACATCAGCCTCCGTAAATATAAAGATGGCTTCGCCAGTTAACATTCATTTTTGATGAAGCCTTTCTTACGAAAAAAAACTGATTATCTAGGTAAGTGTGTGTACGTATAATCACTTTGCATATCGGATATCGGCTGCAATGCTGTCTGTACATCTTGTGTTAATGATGTAAGCGCATTAAATTGCAATTAGTGGTAGCAAGAGAGTGATCAAGCATGCCATCCTGAGGTATATGGTTGCTTTCCGTTTGACCTTTTAGGAAAAGTGCTTCTAGTAAAAGTACGAAAACGTAAAACCTGCAGTATAGGAAAACCACCCCAAAGCAACCACACCATTCGGGGGATAAAATTCTAATTTCCCCTCATAATCACCTAGAAAGTCAATATAATGTTTTAACTTAAATTATTTTAACATTTAATACCTGAATGCTTCATTACTCTGATTTATTTTAATGTTTTCAAAGATTCGACAAGTTTTTCACTGGACTTTGTCTCCAGCCAATAATTTTCGAGCTGGGGGATTTTATGTGAGATCGTTTACGTACGATCGAGTAAGATCGTTTAAAACTTTTCCCCCACAAACGTTTAATAACCGAAACCGATATAAAAGAAGTTTGTCCTTTCCGCCGCTCTGGAAAGCAATAAGAATTAAAATCTTCTCCAAAATTCATTACAGCGCTAGGCTGGAAAGTTGGAATGGACTATAAAGTTACATGAACTTTCTGACGAACTTCGGAATTCCACTTATTAAAATAGTTTGTGAGGCTGAACTTGCTGTAGCTGCGCTGTGAAGAAAAAAGGTCAGGGTTAGAATTGAAATTAATAGAAATGAATGGTCAGGTCGTGTGTTTCAGCCGTCTGATGTCTGCAAAAAGAAAGAATTTGATTCCTCCCATAGAAATTAGGTTGAAATCCACTACTAACAATATATATTTTTCAGGTTAATGGTCTGCGTGTTCGAAATTGGAATGAGAAATCAAGATTAAAGCTGACAAAGAAACTCCTTTCTTTCATACCGCGATTCAATATCGTCGCTATCCCCTGCGTAGAATATTGTTCTACGCGGTTATGCCTAGTTAATCGGTCTTCCTTTAGGGCTGCACATATTCTCATAAAAGTAATCAATTTCGTTTTAATCGCCGTTGCTGTTAATTGATGAATCTAACCTTAAGCCAGTGCGTTATGATTGATAACCAGTATTGGAAGCATAAACAAGGGTCAAGGTTGAAGAAATGGTCGAAGAAATGGTTCACCAATCCACGCCCATTTAATTTCGGCCGAGCTTTAGAATGGACGCTTAATCAAGCCTATTCCTCAAATGCAGTTCAATTTAGTGAAGATATACCCGCCGATCCACCAAGTCCGAAATTGTGTCAGCTATCGTTCTCCACCTGTTTAGTTTAAGTAGTGTGTTTTGAAAATATGGAGATATGATATAAGTTTCATGGAGAATTTATGGTTCGATCTGGTACAGGCGGATGCAGAGTCCTGATTTTCAATGTGGTGCAACAGCTATTCGTATTGATGCAGAAATTGACCTAAAATTAATCCATGCAAATGTACCCCCAGAGAGTTCTCGATCGCAGAGACAGTTATGAACCACACTGTACGGTGATTACATAACTATCAAGTATCGTTAAATGTCGTGGTCTATACCAAAAGAACGCCAACCGATGCTTTGGACTCAAAACTCTTTATTATTCTCCGCACTCTGTGCTGTGCTGTGAATGTCGGTGCCCTAAAAATTACAATAATACTGGCCATTCGTATGCTGAATGCTAATGGCTAACTATTAAACGTCATAATTATTATTTGACGCTTTTAGCGGACAATACATCGTGGATTGAATAATCATTGAATCAGTCGGGAGTAGCGCTCCAGGTAATGAGAGCACTGAAAACGGTCGTCGCAACACCTTAAACTTACATAGTTGAAGTTTGCAGTTGAATAATTCTATAATTAAATGGAAATCGCAATTTGTCATTTCCTTAATAAACGTACAAAATGTGGGGAAAACTTGCTCAGTATTAGGGAAATGTATCTCAATATAAAGAAAGTTCGATAAATGTGTTTAAGTCATTCTCATTTATTGGAAAGCCATTGCGTTTGATCAAATGCTCTCTATGAAGGATGTTGTCGATAAGATAGAGAGTTCTTGAATGAATGAAATGAACCACTAAATTCGACTCTTCTCTGCAACCGAAGTGATTATTTCAGGGATTTTTTTCTGCGGTGCAGAATTTCTAGGGAGCGATACTTGGCTTTTATAAATGTTTCCAGAAAATCATCAATGGATATTGACAAAAACAATTTACATAGATGGAAAGGCTCTGTTGACTACGCAAGATGCACTTTCAACCATTTAGTTTGAGCCACCCGAAGTATCCCCCAAAAATGTTGGGTGACCGAATAACTACAAATTGGACAACTTCATTTCCGGCGGTTGGGCCCCGGATATTGACAGAACCCGGACTTGACCGTACAATTCTTTGTCTAGGCCTGAATCCTGGGTATACAGGATAGTATACCTTTTCAAGTCGGAAAACCTGTTCCATATCCATATCGTGTAGTTTCGTGTGTAATATGATGATGTTTGGTCTGAGAATAATACTTATAAAATACGTAATATATAAGTGATTGAACCGGTATGAGGCGCATTTCGACTATACTCAATTCAAGTACAGTGCGGCTCAGAGAAAACGCTTTACTAGTAACACCATCAGCATCATGAAAAAATTATACTCCTGTATCGATTTACATTTCTTTTTATAGACCACTTTACATGGTTTAAATTGTGCAACATTTTGTGTCTCGAAAATGGCCTTACCAGGTTATATACTGTTTGTCGTGTAAGCTAGAGACATTCGAAGCAAAATCGACCGTATTGTTAAAGACTTCTCAGCAATTGTCGACATCCTCCACATATATGTAAACCGTGGCAAGTCCTCCGATACTTATAGTTTGTACATCCTTCTATTAAAGCCAAGAATAAATAACGGGATCAATGCGGGAACATGCCCGGGCTTAAAATTTTGGGCAATTGCTTAACGAAATTCACAAATATAATGCCATCCCGAACGGATTTATTTGTCAGGGTTCGGATTTTCCGCTTTTTCCGGTGAACTAACGTACGGACATAGAATGAGAGATGTTTCTCTGGTCTACCCCGTATTACTCATCCCCGTACATTATCGTTAAGTTTTGTTGCGCTACAGTTTATGGACCCTTCCCATTCCATGTTGTACTTTTGAATGTACCATCGGTACCGGTTTCTCATAATATAATGCTGTATAAAAATCATTCTGGTGAATTACATTGGACGAAAGTTGTTAGGAGACCCGTCCATCCGTCGTTCAAAAAAACCTGAACAGAACAACTCCCAAACATCCTTTTTTCTTTTCCTTGAGGCGCCTTCAACCAACCAAACCAACCCTTCTACAGTCCACGACATCCACCAAAAAGGTACAATTAACAAGGAAACCACTCTCACGTAATATCCGAGAATCTACATCAGGTTTCCTGAGCATAAGTTATGACTGATTTCCCGGAGAATGGAACTTTTGTTCATTCTTAGAAATTTTTGAGACATCTATCGGGGTATATTCTACTGGCGATACCACCACCACCGCAATATTCAGTGAATTCGTGCCCATATTCCATGAATCTCTATGCATGTTCGATTCCTGCTCAACTCGTACGCTAATTCCTTATAATCTAAATCGATCCTGCCTCTGGAGTATGGAAGAACTGGTGAAGAATCGTGATCTCAATTCAGCTAAAAAGAGTAAAAAATTTCTGAAACTAATGAAGCACGAATTTGAGATACAAAACAATTGTGTACGCTCTAACTTTTAAGAATAATAGCCGAAACCTGGTCAATAAGACAAGAATTGACTAAACCGTGAACTGGCTTTTACAAGAACAGTAGTTTCCTTGTACGACTAAAGTACAAGTCGAAAACCTTTTGGTATTACAACAATACTGTAGACAAAAAATACATACTTTTACATCATTACACTACTACATGGGTTTGTATTATTTTGTACATAGCAAAGTTCCGCTAAAACGCTTCTCAACCGAGCCCTACCGTCACCATGCATACACCGTGCCGTAGAATGAAAACCAGTTAGTTAGTCTTAAACTTTTTACATGAACGAACGCTGCACTGGGATCACCGATCACAGTGCATAATAGGATAATCGGAAACCACATAGGGATTCTGGATAATATTGCCTATAACCCGTCGCAGTTTGGCGAAGCACTGATATTGTGACTATATCGTCTTGCAATTCTACTAATGGTGAAATAGCCGGATATTCATGCATTAGAAAGGCCAGAGTCAAGTACTGTCAAGTCGACGTCTCCTGGAATTACTAAGAGTTGTAATATTGGCGGGGAGCATACAGTGAGGACATCCTGAAATCGAAAAACGTAATATTAACTGAAACACTTAACAGTGAGGTCGATATCTTGCTCATCAACTAAAGTGACATCTCCGAACATCGACAGTGTAGGTCTACGAATTCGTCAACAAATACGAAAAGTGCATCGGCAAAGAGACTCGCAGTAGCCAAAGACCCAGTTAACCCGATTTAACGCATGGATTCCCTGGAAAAAAGGTTGAAACCTGGTTAGAAAGACAGAAAGAAAAAACCCGGGTTTTGGTTTGGTTTTGTGCTTACAGATGCATATTCCATGACTACTAAATTGTATTGATTTTACCCTGGCCAGGTCGGTCGGTTGCCCCGTTGTCCTTCTACTTACTTACTTTGGGCCCAGAAGTTTGGCGTTTGGAACTTTTCGTAGAAGTCCTCAATCTAATATAAACCCAATAAAACCGAATTCGGGTCGGTTGGACCGGCATATGTACGAGAAACATAACATATGAATTTGACTTCACTTGCTTCATTTGTGTCGCCTTGTTCCCCTCCCCGACATTCCCTGACTGCCTCGACGCTTAAACCCCAAAAAGAAGAAGAATAGCAGAAAAATTATTGTCGGGTATTTCAGTCCCATTCTCACGAAATAAGTGAGAAAGTCAAAAACTTGGTCTTCTTGCTGTTTCCGGAAAAATTTGGGATCCTTTGTGTAGAAAAACGCCAGCTTTTTTATACTTAAGGCGTAGTGGGTACATTTGTGTATCCGCAACGTCAAACATTGAGTTTTTGCAGAATTTGTAGTGAAAAACTCGGATTATATTTAAGGAGTAGTGGGTACATTGCTAATAACAGTATAATACCAGCACGGTATTTCGAAAACTGAGAGTAATACTTAATTATTTGGATCGATTAAATCGGAATAGGAGATCAATGCCATGATCTTGAAGAACAATTTTTAAAACGTTTCGAACTATCCCGAAGAGTTTAAGTGATTCCGTCATTCGTTAATTGAGTGACTTTGTTACCGGATTCATTTAACAGCTTGAAGCCATCAATTTGGAATAATTTGCATATTCCGCAGTTGGCAGTATAATAAAACCCCCAAACTGCTTTATTATTATTACCACCTTACCGGCATTTGCAATTGGTAGCGTAAAACGTCATGCAGTCTGTGTATGACTGACATCATCTGCATCTCATTCACCAGTGAAGTTTTGGCAGTAGTGGCAAGTGTAGGCGGACAGGTGGTTTTAGAAATTGGAAATGAAAATATATTTTTTGTGTGAATTTTATTACCAGTGACTGACTAATACTGTACACAAAATTTTATAACATAATTCATGCTGTGCACATAAACATATGTACGTAGTATATTTGTGGATTTTTTTTACTCGCCTGCAAGTAAACCCGTTTGTTTGTTCAATGATTTTTTAATTTCATTCCATCCGATTCACGAAGCTGAAGGACAAAATTCACATAAGAAATAATTTGTTTATTCTTTTGTTGAGTGCCAGTGCGTGAAGAATTTAATAAAAAGACTAAGAATTAAATTATTATGCAATACTAGATTTGGCTAAATTAAACGCCCACGCAAATTACACGAGTAGCCGATGACTAATTCTTTTCTAGGCTGAATATTCCAATTCACTGAATTTTGTGAAATCGCGATAAACCAGTAACGTTCATCAGAAACGGATTCTGAATTATAATTTGACCGTGATTTTGACAGTGACCGTGGGAGAGCGTCATCGTAGACCATAACTAAATTTAAATTCCGTCAAAGCCGCAAGCATTTTGGCCGCCATTTTATAAGAGAATTGGACTTAAAGTGAATTTATTACAAAACTCATGGAAACTTTTGGATTGGATTGGAATTTGTAGTAAAGTAAAACTTTTTCCGATTAGCCGACACGGAACTCAGCAATTTATAACTTGATCACCGATTAATCACTTTGTCCTGAATTGTTAAAAAGATATTACACTGTGAGTGCCAAGTGAGTTTGAAACGAAAGTAAATAAAATATTGCAATGAAATCAGCGGCAGCATTCCTTCGCTATCCGCTATCTTGACCGGCCGAAGATAACAAAAATTACGTCCGTTTTATCGTCAAATATTGAATTCCTCAGTTAATAGCATTTACGATTACAATATTGTTCCATAGTGTGTTGGCGAAAAAATCTCGCCGCAAATAAACGATTTTAAATAATATTCGGTTAGCGAAGTGTTGACTGTTTTGAGTGAGTGCCTAATTCTGGATTCCTGGATTTTAATCGGATAAGATCGTACAGTTTCAGGAACGCGGAAAAAACAGGTAATAACATTTAACTTCTTTAAATTCCAAAATTAACTGCGTCTAGCCTGTTATTCTAAGGAGCGAAAATTTGAGATCAAGTGGTTCTACTGTAGTTATACCCTAACCGTTCGTTAAAGAGCCGTTGCGGTGTCCCATCAGTCCACCTCCTAGTCATAAACGGACTCCTACTGCTACTGCGTACTACAAATAATTTATCGGACGCCACCGGTGTTTTTACCAGTTTTATAGCATTTTACATACAATTTCACTCATGATTATTTCTAATCCTTGTACAAGTGCGTAAGTGTAAGTAAATTGAATTGGAATTCCGGCACGCCGAAATTCTAAGTGGAGTCGGTGCATAGATTAATTCAATGCCACATTGCATTGGTAGGTATACTGACAATGAGTATTAAATTAATTCAATGGAGTGTCCTATTAATTAATTAAGGTTATGCAGCCAGCATGCAATAAGTTCGGCGTGAATGGAAATGGAATCTAGTAAATGAGAACAAGAAGGCATTTTTTCACAAAAGCCATGCAAGTCTTTGGAGAGTTTTTAGCCCAAGTTCTCGGGTAATAATAATTGTTGTTGTACATCGTTTGTTTGTTGGCCGTGTGAACGTGTGAGTGAGTAAGTGGAGCATTGTTGTAGTCATTCAAGTGGTGCAAAAGTATACATTCGAGATTCGACAGGAAGAATACTTGTAGTTTATACTGGGGTGAATGAATTACTGTCAGTCACTGTACACTGTACTGTTGAAATCTTCGAAAGTTTATTTTTTTATTTATACATAGCAGAATCGAATGTCGAAGTCAGTCGATTGTTGAAAGTTGTGAAAGCATAATGAGAAAACTGAATTGAACTCATGCTTCAACTTTCTGTTGCGCTGGTGCATCTCGGCATGCGTTGATTCTGATTCTGTAGCAAACTAGTAGAAATTCTTTCGATTTTATGGAACTTTTTGAACTTTTCGTAATTGACTCTTGGTAGAATACACTTTCCTTCGCGTGGAATTCTTGTATGTTCCTGGACTTTTCGAATCAGAGATTTTTGGTTATCACTAAGTTTTTGGTGTGTATTGTTCATAAAATGGATTGCTGGATTATTAAAGTATCGGACTCCGATACTTTTTCTAGTTTTTACTTTTCATCATAAGGACATTCCGTTATTTTCGTGGTATTCAGACTCCACGAAACATGGATTTCTTGAGATAGGTAAAGAAGATATTTTTGTTAGCGTGGACTTTAGATTACAATGAAATGAAAGGGTACGTCATGGAACACTGTGGGAAATCAGAAATATTACGCGAGTTCTCTGACGAATCTGAACTGTAACGGATTTTTAAAATTTCTATATCTAAATCCCCTGAACAGACTTTGTAATGCTATGTTTGTAAAACCCATAAAGTTCAGAAAATGTCACTGCACATGGGCCATCTGGGTCAAGCGGTACATCATTTTAAAAGCATCGTCACAGAGCTCATACATACATACAGACACCTCCCCCCATCGAGGTCACTACAACTGAGGTGACCTCCATGATTCTGTAAATATTATATCTATCTCTAACCGTTTCTTGTGTCCAGATTGGTTGAAGCACTATATAAAGTATACATTCAGATTCGTAGTTAAAGTCAGCATAATTTATTACGACGATTGGTTTGAACGGAAATTTGTGTATTTCCGGTTACCCTAAATAGGATAGACTCTACTTAAAAGGTTTTATGTCCGACTTCTCTTAAACCAGAACAAGGATTACAAAAATGTCACCCGTTCTTATTCTGTGCCGTGCTGCCATCATGTCTTGTCAAGTCGTCTCGTGAATAGTGATTTACGTGTTTTACATAACTGACTTCGACTAAAAGCCTTGGAAAACATGTGTCTATGTGAGACATCCGTAAGGCGAACGAATTTGGTGTCTGTCAAAGGTGTAGTTAAAAAAGTAGGTGGTACGCAATTATTATTTGAGAAAACAGGAAAGCAGGACTCCATTAGCATTAGGTTTGGTATTAGCTAACCCATGCCATGCATAATTAAAATTGCTTTTAGTGTCACAAAAGCTATTCTGGTCAAGGACACTCCTTCATCCTCAATCAGATGTCATATCGAATGTGGAGCAGCATAAACACAAGAATAATTAGACCGGTTCTGCTTCAGCGAAATGGGATCCACGTGTTTATTTTCGTTTAAGGAATTCGGTTTAGTTTCAAAGTTGTTTAACAAATAGAGTTGAATTAATTACACGACTCTTCTCTTTTATGCATTTATGGCCGTGATCGTTTGGTAGTATTTCACTGAAATCTTTATAGATTTCTTTTGCAACCGATGAACACCACAAATCTAAGTATAACCCATTACCATAATTCCGGACTACTAAGCAATAATTACACTTTTTAATCACTTAGTCAGAGTCATATTTTATTCACACCGTGCTAACTCATCCCTCAGAATAAAGCAACAGAAGTAATCAAATATTGGTCAATACCGGCAGGTATAATGTAAGATATAATACGGGTCAAAAGTAGCACACTACTGACTCATCCCATCCTTTTTTTTGAGGCAGAATGTGTGCAAGGAACTCTCAGGACTTGGAAAGTTGTTTTGTCAATCAGAAAGAAGAATTTATGACTACAATTATAAATGAATTTTCCAACTATTACTGAGTGGTGATCTTATTCAAATATCTCGGATTAAAATAGGTTCTTAAATTCACTAGATTATTTTCAAGTACAATTATCGGTGATCATCTTTTCAATTATTCATGCAGCTAATTCGAATGCCGCGTTGCATTAAAAGCTCACCTCAACCTAATAATGTCTGAAATATATTTTAAACACGTTCTTCGTTGTAGTTCGGTCGACATGGACTTGATCCTTCAGAATTCCTGACATGGTTTTGCTTTTTAGTTTCCATTTCAGGTGAGCCGGAATGCTTTATGACTATAACAGCAGGCCAAGATTACCTTTTACGTAATCATCGTTCTTCAAACGCATACCTGAAGCTCGACCATTTTGTACTCTAAACAACTGAGTAACATTTAAGTCAGGTTCAAAATCCGCATTCCAATCCAATTCCGACATCATTTTCTGTCAAAAATGTGACGAGGAGAATAAAAACAAAGAAAAACAAGAGCAGTCTAAGTTTTTGTCTGATTTCGTTTGACAAATCCCAGCAACGTGAAAATTGCAACAAATTAAAGAAAATACTGTCTCACAAAATATATAACAGAAATGCTGGAAGAGGGCCGTTCAGTTCACCAACATGTTACATTCTTTGAAGAATTGTGTGTTGTTCCTTATGAATTTGGATATAAAAATTTTTGAGAAAGTTTTAGTCTTTGCTCATCTGATTTTCCTCTGTTCAATTTTGGCTGCGGGGATGTTTTATTTCTATTTTGTTGACCGAAGAAAGCACCCATCTTGGATCAGTGCCCTCTTTCTGACAGAATTTCAAACAGCTAAAGTTAAGGAAATCAACTCCTTCCGTATTACGGACTTGACATGACATGACATGACATATTCAAGGCGTGCAGAGTGAGGTTAAATGTACAAGTTTTTTAGTGTCAATATATGGGCGCATCTGGATTTCTCGATGTAATACCTAAATGCCTTAAGAATTATCCGAAACTTATGCCTTCAGGGCCGGCAGATGAGGTTTGTATCAGTTTGAGTAAAAACATGTGTATTTTAGTTTTCCCTCTATTTGACTTTCGACTTTCTTTGGTCTACAGGCTGGGAACAACATGTCCGAAAGGTTTCAAATTTTAAGGGTGTTGGGAAAATAGGGGGAATAATTCGGTTCACTCGGAACCGGAAACGCAATGACTTAAAAGTTAAACCTCAGAAAAGATCAAAGGAGGTCTGAATGGAGGAATTTTACAAGAGCTGATCCCAAGCTGTCACGTGGTCTTGCAGATAATGCCTCTCTGGTGCAGTTCGATATTATGGACGAAATCGTAAATCCTTGGCGAAAGTCCCATCTGTGCTGTGTTAGGACCTTCGGCTATTACGGAGCTCGATGATATGCAAACAAAAAAAATTACCGAAATTTGGAAGCACAATTAATTTTCTGAGTAACTTAACCATAGAGTCAGAAATTATAGATTCCTTTATATATTTCTCCTCTCTCTTAGACCAATTTCAATTTACACAGTATATTTATTCATAAATACGTCAGAGCAATTGTCATAAATCCTAGAAGATTTGTTGCTGATTTATATTTAATATTTCTAGTACATCTCCAGGACCTTTGGCACTTCAGAATTCTCCCTTGTTGGAAGTATGATGAAGACTTTATGTCAGAGAATAAGGATTCGTCTTCCCATACTCTAAACCGACTACGGTCGTGAGAAAATAAATTCAAGGGAAATGAAACGCAGACATAAGACTACGAGCGGAAGAAACATTTTATCCTCATTCCTATTTTTTCAAAGAAGCCAAATAAGCTAAGAATCCACATCTGAGGTTTTTGGTCTCGTTTTTCTTTCTGGTTATACCCAGAGGGGTGGGTGTAATGTTGATACTTTACGTGCGTACATTTATTCATTCGACAAAGATTATTATGGTTTTGGGTTTTAACGACATGATCTTTCGTCCCTGGCCACCGCTTCCTTTTATTACCCCTCTCGGCATCTTCACATCTTTATTCCCATTCACATGTCAAATGACTAAGACCGCGACCGGAATTCAGGAAAAGAAGTCAAGAATGAATGGAAAAAAGTCAAGAACTATACGCACTATTCCATTTTTATTAGGAGAGAAATCTACAAGGAAACCGTTTATCATGTTAAAAAGCCAAGATGTCCCGAAAAACATAACGGTGGGTCCCATGAAGTGTACTATGAGAGCGACCGCATTTTTATGGCTCGTCTAGAAATTACTGTAATACTCCAACACTGCCCTTCCAGAGATATTGTTCTGCAAGCACAACAAAGTGACCAATAGCCGGTAATGCGGAATCAGAAAATAATTCTATCTGCAAAAGAAAACTTTATACCCTGAAGATTTTCGTGAACTCAAGAGTTCGCATAAAAAGTGCTTTCCTTGTTAGATTTAGAGTTTCGGTGATAATTTGGAGGACTTTTTATGAGATTTCACATGGAAATGTCATAAAAGCAGGTATATGACCGAAAGCAGGCATTCGAGCTTTTGATGAGACGATTTAAATTTGACGAAGGCACTCAAAGTGCAAATTAAACGAGAATACTATTTGTCCTAGCAATTTGGCAAAAGCGTGGCTGTAATTTGTGTAATGCCGAAGTCTTGATGAGGTCCTTGTCCCATTAATTTCGATACAGTAGCAACGTCAAATTATTTGAGGACATGGACATTATCATTAATCATAGAACAGAACTATTCTAATGCAGCTTTTGATTGAACCGTCACGTCTTAGCTGGCATTTCATGCCTTCTAAATTTTTTGACCGCAATAAACCGATTTTGAGAATAGCCTACCGCGAATCTGAATGCGAAATAAGAATTGAAAAATTAGTGTGGCATCGAGTCGAAAACTAAACTATTTTCTTAACTTAAAAAATGGTCCGTGAGCTCTCAGTCAGACTCGAAAGGTGACAACGAAACATTTATTATTAATTAACCCCAGTCATTAGCATAAATCGTGCGGGTGATGAATAACTGAACGGGTTTCCCTGCACCCATTTTTTAACAACTTTTCAGAATTCAAAGTTTTATATTGCATGTGCTTGAGCTGCTGAATTATACTCAAGTGAAATAAAAAGCTAAGGGCTTTGGACTTCTTTGAACGCAAGTGCAAGTGAACCATTATAATCGTATGAAGATATGAAGATAATCACCTTAAAAATCATACATTATATTACTTTGTTGAAGTCAAGCTCTTCTGAATTGCAAAAATTAAAGTGAAGACCGCAGGACAGAAACAGGACTAGACACGAATTACCCCTCCCCTTCCATTTTTCACTGTCATTCCACTACTCCATGTCGATAGTTGCATGACGAATATCTCATAATCTTTGCAAAATCCTAAGGCACGAACTCACAGTCAGGGGACAATACACTCCGCGAAACTAAAAAAGTCATAATTCTTTCTTTTCGTGATATCTCATTATTGCAACATTTAATAGTCTACTGCGCTTTCAAATTATTATTAATATTACGACATGCAAATGCAAAATAACTGAATGGTACAACTGCACAACATTCAGGCTACTGTATTATTGTTAAGCTAGGTTTATTTGACACGAAGCATTTTGAAATTCAGTTATTAGTGTCATCAGGTTTTATTTATGGCCCAATTATGATCGCTGATTGCTTAACGAGTTCAACAAATGCAGTCAATGTTCATTTTGCCCTGTTTTTTGGGAGTCCCTGGTCCTGGATAGAAATAATGGATAGAAAGACGCTTAGAAGTCGTGGTCACGGCCACCT
Source organism: Protaphorura quadriocellata (assembly GCA_034698945.1). Classification (NCBI taxonomy): domain Eukaryota; kingdom Metazoa; phylum Arthropoda; class Collembola; order Poduromorpha; family Onychiuridae; genus Protaphorura; species Protaphorura quadriocellata. Next base: position 13,205 of record JAQGCA010000457.1, read on the forward strand.
CCCTTTGACAGCGCTATTTCGAGACTGAGGTTGTCCTTAATCTATTCTTAATCGTCTGATTTTCTGAAGCCCTGCCACGTGAAAAAACTCCAGTTGAGGGCTTAGGTTTGCATAATCTATTGATTATCGTGAGTGTAGTATTTTGGTACTATGATGCTATGACGTCAAATCAGGTCCGAATTCGTGGAACTGAATGTCATAACCTCTGCAAAACTGCAGGTTAGCATTCGCACTGGTTTCCTTCCAAATTTTCAAGCGCACTGAATTTCCGTATGATTTTGTTGTTCGACTCGTGGTATGTTGTTATTTAAGTTGTAAGAGATTTCCACCGCTCCGAATACTCTAAACTGATTATAGTATAGGTATTTTTTGAGCTTAGTTCTTTAGCGATTTCTTTAGAGAGGAATGTCTTCATCGGAACTACAAAATTGTGGAGAGTTTTCGGAAATGAAAAGCTTTGAAACTGGAAGAATGTTATATTGTATGTAAGCTTAAATCGATGAATTTTCGGACCATAGACAAATCAACTCAGCAGTGGAATGCTCCAATAAATAAGAATGAAAGAAAAGTCAAAGCGGAAAAACGATAATAAATGTTGTAAATGCAATTGGAATGTAATGTAGTGTACAATGGAAACTTCTAAAGTTCATTACACTCCACAGTATAGCAGATAGAGAAGAGATGCGTTCTGGATTCGCACTGTAGACATAGCATGACTGAGGGACATCGAATCAGGGAACGGCAGAACGGCTTAGTAAAATCTCAGGTGTGGTTTGTTCCATCGCAATCGCATGTGCATAATATATTTTTCGCAAAATTTTCTATCTCTCCTCATTATTTTAGTGGAAGGTGAACTATGTAATGCATGTACTTTAGTGTTCCGACTAACAAGGAAGTTTTTCAACCAGATCGACTCAACGAGCAACCGGAAAGGTTACACCAAGTGTCTCACAAGTCCGATTAGTCTGCAAATAAAATTTTGGTTCGTTGCTTAAATGTTTGAAATATTTCGGCCCATGTCATTCCGGACATAGTTTAACTCATAGATCCACAAAGGTAAGAATGTGGTGGGAATGTGAGACTGGTAATGATCAAACGGGATCACGACAATTTATCCTAAACATTAAACATTTCGTTTTTACCAGATCTGAGCTTATCAGGTGAAATGTGTTCCTTGTAAATGTTCGGATTGGGATAGAATGATAGAAATGCATTATGTATGAAATGATGGGTTGGTCTCGTTCTTGAATAATTATATTATGGTCCATGAATGAATGGATTCTCTTTTTTAAGTTCAAAAACTTGTTTTGATTTCATCTATTGTATTGTCAAATAGATAAATCCCTGAGTTGAGTTCGAAGTTCGAGTCACTCTCGACATTTACTGTTGTTACTTGACTTGGCAGATTTGCAATGGCGGAACCGAAAATTGCAATGTTGAACTTGAATCGGTCCCAGTGCCAGTGAGATGAGATTCCCGTTATGACTTTTAATGCTAAAAAAAAGTTATATTATAAAAAACCATCTGATTCGGATGAAAATCTTTTCCATTATTCATTGAACTCTTCAAGCAAGACAATAGCAACTCTAAGAGTTAGAATTCTTAGTAAGCCATTCCATAAGTACGAGATTCGCATAGACAGTAGAACCGTGAGTTGAATCAGATCTGGCCCCGGATCGAAGGAATTTCCACAAGTATCGAAGCAAGCGATTTCCACAGACAAATTTTAATTTGATCTAACAGTCGGAACATCTAAAAATGAAATGACTGGGAGGTTCTGGAAGACCTATCTCGTAAATCTACGTTGTGATGCACAATTACAATTCTGTCCACACCCGTTGGATCAATTGAATTACAGTTTGCTCGACATATTATCCTTGGCCTTAAATTAAATTCAGTGTGTAAAATACTGCATTGAGAGGGTGAATAAATAAATATTAACACATTTTAAAACTCACGTACACGTTCATAGGTGTGTTTATAATATTATGCAGGCAGAGGTTTAACATCTGTACGTATAAGTTGAAATTGCATTCATTCGTGGGTCTTACATTGTACGTACTTACTACATATACTGTACTATGTGAGGGTTAAATTTTTCTTCATAGTTTCGTTCGTTCGTGGCATTGACACTTTGGCTAAAGCTACGCCATCAGAACCACACCCAGTGCAGTATGCATCACAGTATAACTTTTTAGTGATAGGAATCTCTTATACAGGAATATGTTTATGCCTGGTTGAAAGTAAAAGTGAAATAAATAACCCTTTCAAAGGCTTTGTATACATAGATAATTTTCAGGGTTTGGGATTTAAATTCTGCCGTAAATATTTATTTGATACAGCAGGAGTACTACTATCACGAATAGTTAGACGTGTTTTTAGTGTTTCTCCCCAACATGACGGATCCATTTTATTTATTTCATGAGATTTAATACCGAATCGACATTCGCCATAACGAATGGTCAAACATCGACCTATTTTTCTTGAAAGGGTGGATATTAAGTAACTATTCGTTTAGCCTAGTGGAGAAGTACCTTACGGTTTTAGGAGGAAACTTCTGGTGAAGATCCTTACAGCAAGTATTCCATATCTGCCTTAAGAATCGGAATCGCAACAAAGTGAGAGTGTCAGTACAGGGCAGCCCGCATCGCCACAGCCACGGTATGTGCAAACCTTAGCTGGTCATATTATTCAAGTACCCTTGAATTTTATAAAGTGAAAATTTTTGTCAAACTATTTTATCTCATTTTCCTAATTGTTTAGAATAAAATTGGGTCCTCTCAGAAGAATTAGTTCCTATTGATCTTTCTGTTTTATAACGACCCCTTACGACGAATTGTTTGACCATTTTTTCCGAAACTACATTATTCGTCTAATGTTCTGATCCCGGCTGGTTTTCGTCAATAAACGGCCTCACTTAATTCCGTCAGCGTGTTGTAAAACAAATATTTGGGCGGCTTTATTTTTACCCCTCAAAGGAAGCTCCATCCAACTGGATCCATCGTAGTTCGTACTTTCTATTCCGTGTCGTTCTGCACGAGAATTGCCCCGTACAGATACCACAGGGTGTCTAAAATGTATGTGCAGTCCTGTGACCCAGGAACCAAGATAGCTACAATCATGTGGTATAATCTCGTTGAAAGGATCAGATCAAATGGGATCTACTAAAACTAAATTTTTCAGCTCAGCTAAAAAGCACGATCATGCGCAGCGCGCTATGGAAGATAAAAAAAATTAAGTTTTTCAACTTTTTCCAACCGTTCTTTTATGCTCTCCTGCATGAAATGCCGTCGATCCATGGCTCAAAATTTTTAGGAATGGCGTAATAAACGTACTTTTTGACTGAACGTGAAATATTTAGTCTGAGATCTAATTATAGCTGATCTATCCAACGAGGTGTACCAGTTGTTGTACCTTTCGTGGTTCGTGAATCCTAAGTTGCAGTACATATTAGACACCGTGTAGACTACTTCAGTAAAGTAAGTGGTGTTGGTGGATACCAATAATGCATTTCTTTGACTTGCTCGAGTGTCCCACCCAAGATTTGTTATTTTGAAAAAGAGTTTTTGGATCGAGGCGTGCAGTTAATCAAAAAAAGTCTTTACTTAAGTCAAAGTGGTAGTTCTAGCCGTGTATAGTGGTTCATTCATAGAACAGATGACAGAAAGATATTGAATGAGGTTTTCGTCTTATGGAAACATAAATAAACAAAAGAAAAGTAGACAGAGGCAGGCAACCCTCTTCATCGATACACGTCAATATAAACACATTGCGGCTCTTTAGAACGCATCTGATAATTAATAGTGTTTTCTCAATAATAAGAAATAAATTGATTAAAGACTGGTATACATTAAATCCTTACAGACTGGATATATACCATGGTGTAGTCGATATTCCACAGAGGCAATATACCTTTGAAAAGTATTTTCATTCTTTGATATCAGACGTAAACATCCATAAAAAAAACTGGTAATATCACACAATTTTTGCCAAGGGATGGTCACCCAAGCAGTAGGAAAAATCACCAATGCAGTCCAGCCTCGCAAATGCGGTGGCTCTATAACCATGTCTGACCGAGGGATGAAAATCAAGCGTTTAAGATTTCTTCCGTCTTTGGAACAACCAATAGAGACTTTCTCTTGCACTTTCTCCGTCTCATTACTTTAGGAACTTTAAAACATGATTTAGATTTTGAATGCAAGGTGGGCCTATATTTTTATTCAGAAACGGTACGGCTAGTACACACTTCACTACAAGCCTTGTGAAGATTATCATTACATTAAAATTTAAATTGAGCGATATAACCCGAAGTTAATTCTAAAAGTTCGTTCCTTTTAATTAGAATTTTGCTTGCAATTACTACTTTGTAATGGTAATCGTGTTGAACCTAACCCCAGGTGTCGAATTAATTTGGAGGCATTCTAAGCCATAACAAGCATTCCTGGCAATTGTAAATAGTAATGAATAGGAAATTACCGTGTGCTTCTCTTGGCTAATACGCTCAGAGTTTAAAATGTGCGAGAAATAGTCCAAGCCCTTGCAAAACAAAGTAGTATTTGTACCATTGTACCTTCTCGGGTAACCCAACCCAAGTTTTATTTGTTCAGTGCGGGGTGTGCGCTTTCCTTATTCTATTTTAGGAAGTTTTAAATAAGGCGGAAATCTCTCTTTGTCTAATATACGACACGCATAACGGAATGGGTGTGTTGCTTCTTGCGAAGTTTACAATTTCACCGACATTTTTTTCAACCGGGTGATACATAAACTATTACCTCACCCTAGGAGTACTTCACCTAAGCTGCGGTGTGCAGTTTGTGTTGATTATGAATTTTGTTGGAATCACGAGAACAAATTAAGCGACAAGAATTACCCGCTACTCCTAATAAACTACGGAATGTAAATCTTACTCATTATAGGAATCTATGACCTTTGATTATGATCCACCATGTAAGTTTAATCTAGCTTTGCAGTAGTTGAGTCGCGCGTCAGATACATACGAATGTAAATGTAACGCTTAATGTAATGCGATTGGAAAATAGCTTAGCTCAGCAATGGCATCGCTTGACACTCAATTCCAATTTGCCAGTGCAAACTTCCGTTTCCGTTTTTTGTCTCCTATACGGATGTCTAGAGATGGATTCGCACCATGAAGAGATTTTGAGCGTCGCAAACGAGTCGGAGCGGATCTTCATTTCTATTCCAATGTCTGTCTTCTTGGCCGTAGAAGTGAAGTGAAATTCCTAATTCTTTTCCCGACCATTTCCTTCCTTTAATAGCTTTGCTTCACACTGTCTCTTATTTGCTTATTCAGTCAACTGAACCGGAGGAAGATGATCGAGGATGAAACTAACCAAGGAGCGCGAGAGATATAATCAAGAGAAGCTCACGGTTGCAGTAGTTCGACTAAATGTGCTGCGACAGAAGGTGCCGATTAATTCAATTTTTTGTATGATTCTGCAATGCGATTCTGGTCAAAACATCCAGGATTGGTAATCTCAAAATAAGATTGGGAAGAAGCTTTGTAATGCATTTACCAGTTCATTGTAGCGTGACGATACTTGCTGTCATTACCGCCTCATTGGGTGGTGATTTGATCTCTCGGGTGTACAAGGTTTGGGTCGCTGCGCTGCGAGCTTTTCTCTTCACTCGAAATTTTCGTATGGGAATAATACATTTTACATTTTAGTTGGTCTTCCACCGAAATCGGAAATTGTCTGTGTGTACATTTAAGTCAACAGCGGACGTGAAAATTAAGTTAATTCAGTGCTTTCACACTTTCCAAGCATTCTCCATTCATTCATTATGCTCAGGGTCAAAGGGGGAAACGTTATTCTGAATATGGCCATTATGGTTGACATCATGGCAGACATTAAACCTTTCATTGTTGACTTTTCCTGTTAATTGAATATTATTTTTTAATAAATCCCGAATGCACACGATAAAACTAGTATGAATATGAAATCCTTGTTCTTGCAGGTCACACTTCGTTGGTTTAGAAGAATGAGTGGTACAGAGGGGAAACCGTACCGGATTCGCGGTTCGGTTCAGAATTTGAATCTACCGGAATCTGGAAGGAAAATGATTATGAGTTTATTAATATGAAATGAATAGCGAATCACCGTACTGTGCTTGAGCCACATCAAGTTCCAGCTAAACACACGTACAATACGCACCAACGTTTGTCCAGACTTTGCAGTGCAGCGTAAGATTAAAAATTTCGAAGGAAGCCTGCGCGATATATCACGACTGGTATTGAATATCGAATGTGAAATTTCTACTAATTTCAAGATGATGACAATTTGCAGAATCTTATAACTGAAAGCAGTTTCTAAAGATTAGGTCAACCGCAAATATCCATAGATTGTCGCTACGAAAAAACTCACACGTCACGTTGCGATTTATAAACGTCGCTTTGCAAAAATTAACAAAAACAATCACAGCTTGATTCACAGTCAATATCGAGTTCTTTCATGCCGTATAGTAGCTTACTGTTCTGAAAAACCTTTGAAAAGTCTTTTGACGCTTGTACCATTCTCAAAAGTCCAAAGGTTCCTCTCCCTTAGATCATTTTCTTGGAATTTAAGCAATTCTAAGCTTTTCTTTATTTTACCAGCGTTGTGTGGCGGCAGACCACGGTAAGCGAGTGTCATGTTAATTTGGCTGCAACCCCAGCCCCCGTATCAAATTTACAGGGTGGTTCGTAACAGTCCTTTCCCACCCGTGCCGAACAATCGGGTCGTGTTTTCAGAACATATTCTGTGGTAGAATTATTAACCACCGTGTCCTTTGTTCACACAGTGGCGCTGTTGGACATTAGGAAATGACAATTAGCACATGTATTATGCTGCTAAACTTGTTACAAGGAGAATTAACAGTTCGACGGTACAAAAAAGGAAGTTAAAATTTGTAATTACAGACTGATTTTAGAAAAACCGTCATAATGATGTCTGGCGTTGCCTTACATGGAAAAAGTCACACCAAGCCAAGCCAACGATGGCAGGTCTCTTAAAGCCGCTGCTGTTTTGAATTGTCACGTAGATGTAAATGTAAGTAGTACTCGGAAACGTACATATTCCGCTAATGAGGTCTAGAGTTTCCATGCAATTTACAATGTAAAGCTAACCTGAAGAGGATTTGAATGAACGACACATTTTTTCCACTTAAATGCACTTACGAACCTATTTTTTGTTTACTCAAGGATGGATGTCGATTGTTGATCTGGATTCCACTTCCTGAGCAAAGTAACAGTAACAGGATACCTAGTCAAAATGGAATTACCGGTGGTTAAATAGTATGTGAAGTCTGATGCTGACGGTATACAGAGTATGCATACTTTACTTGACATCCTACAACTATGTAACTCATGGTGTAACCTGTAGTAGTATGGGCAACCCAATATTTTATGTCACAATTTGGATGGTTCGGTCCTATCAAACTGAAGATTTCGTTTAGAGAGGATTTTCTCCAGTGGAGTTTGTCCCTACTATTAGGGGTACCATCCCTTGGCCAAACTGAGACCAGACCAATTATATCTACAGAAGTGCGCGGTGATGTTTAAGGATTCCGTATGGCTAATGTCGCGTGAGCCACCTTGTCCTTAAATAGTCAAAATACACTGTGATCCTTGGGTAAAGTGATTCGCGTGAGGTAACCTGAAGCATTACTGTTAGAATTTGTCTGGCCTTGTCGTTATCGGATTTCAAAGGATGCTCTTGACAGGATCCGATTTCTTTTTAATTTTCGGTTTCTGACTCTCGATAGTTGATCGGTTGACCCAGACTGTCGAACTCGTAGCTGTTATAGAATTTGCAAAACAGGATTGATTACAAATGGTGGTACAGATCCACATAAAATTTTTCTTGAGGCAAGTAGAAAAAATCTGAAACACGTAGAGATCGTATATTGCTGCTAATTTGAAGCCGGAAACTTGAAAAATCCGGCTAGAAACTATTCACACCCCAGTACTGGAAGAGTCAAATAATGACGGTTAATTAATGTGTAAAAACTTTTAAATTTATGCCTTTCAAGTTCCACACTCCGGCACATCCGTAATTACCAACGCTACAACTTCCGGACTTTTTCCAAAGCCGTGCTCCTATGAATAACTTACCAAAGCTCTCTCCCCTCACATTGTTTGAACGATCCGAATAAATTAGACTAGATTATAGGCGACTAGTCGAAATTCAATTACGGAATAGTGAACACCAATTTTGAGAGTTCCAGCTCGGATGCCGCATCGTACTTCGCCATAATTCATTATCGATAGTGCATAATCAGGAAGTGCTTGGTTGTGTTGCAATTCCATGGATATCTTTGGACTCATGAGTTCAATGCTGGCTTACTGTGAAATGTGAATGTGAGCATTGAGTATATTACTATTTAGTAACTGTCTAGACCACAGGCTGGGATGACACAAGACAAGACAAGACAAGACACTTTTTTTAAAAAATTGTTCTGTTCTGATTCTCTCCTTTTATTGTTGTTTTTGTTTTTGTTGAGGATACTAAAACGTGATGTGGAATTTCTTGTTCGGTGATTGAATATGTTGTGGACGTCTTGTGGTTTAGCGGTTTGTTTGTTTATTGGTACAACAGCGGTACAATTTTGACCCACAATTTTGTGACTATTTGGTACTCAGCAGACAATAATGACCACAATAATCTTCATATGGAGTCGTCCTGTATGTCTGTATCGACCTGAGTGTCCAAGTTTTGTATGGAGGCCTGTTAAAACTGCAACGACTACTAACCGTGTACCGTGTCTGCCATAAAGTTGTGCGAAGCTTAAAGTGGTCTCTTGTATGTCCCTTGTGTCCATAATTTTGAAGTAAAACATACATCCTAGTCAATGAGTCAAAATTTTCTGGAATGGGGTTAATACTGAATTCTAATAATGCAGTGAAACCTGCCATAAGCGATATCTAGTGGGTGACAAAGGTTCGGGTTACGACATTACGATGTGCAACTTAACTCCATTCTCGCGATTTACATGGTACACAACACACAACATGACCTCACAACCGATCGCCCTAACAGGTGGTCCCTCAGTTCCAGGGTGACCAGATTTTGAAACTGTTGATTAAGTATTTGAGAGATGTTCATTTTAGGTACAACGAATTCAGTTTTGGTGTCGTTTTATCTACATCGAATCTTGATCATTGATGATCATTGATCGAGCTTGGTTCTCCAGGAATCCAGGAAGACGTAAAGAAGCCAATTCGTAGATAAAGAAATCCGCGCGAAGCGCGGCAAATATTTGTAAGCAGTTACTGATCTTAGCAATTCTTTCCTAATTTAAAAGTTAAACTATGCATTGTGATAGGAATTCGCAAGAGGCCATTGATTAAGTATGTCCTAAGTATTTTCTTATCCATTTAAGTGAATTAAGTATATCTGGTCACCCTGCTCAGTTCAAGTTTCACTTTACCATATTTTGATTTGAAACAACGTCCTCGGTTTACATATTATATGGTCCAATGCATAAATAAAATTTGGGTTAATTTCATCTACTTATCTCATTGTCTTTTTTGCTCCATTTATTCAATCTTCATAAATTGGCTGAAGTTTGAAGACCATTTTTTGTTAACTTGACTTGACTTGAAAAACTAACAAACGAGTAGAAGACAGCAGCATCTGGTCGCGTTTGCGTCTGCCCCGGTTATTTCTTCCATTTGCCTTTTTGTGCTTTGTTTCGAAGTAATAAAGTATTAGAACAAAGATTGACGGAAGGAACGTGACTGGCTGTGGTTTCCTTCTTCTATTTATTTTCTGGTTCAGGTTCATCCTAACAATCCCCGGTAATGAGGATGATTGTGACTTTTTTGCGTTGTCTTAGTTCATTTAGCAGGAACGTGCACTTCTTAGCTTACAAGGAATCCACTTTTCGAGTAAAAATTAGATTCACTAAAAATATAACCTCTGAGGTTACATCAAGTGTCTTGAACAAAATCATTGCCGATTTGTGGGCATTTCAAACTTTGGTTCACTGTTTGAAAATTTTAAAATGTTCGGACCGTTGCGGGCACATTTGTATATCGCCGGCCGACAGGAATCAACAAATAATTTTGTCTACAACCGAAAATTAATATTCGAGATCAGGACACCGGAAATTAATAATCCTGGACCTTTTAGCACGATATGTGCTTTGCCTGAAGAGTGATTTCCTTGTCAGCTTGGCTTAGCTTTTAGCCCAGATTGAAATTCCTCTTGGCTTGTCTGACTCTCTATCGTTGACATTGTTAAGCCTTCCATGGAGGCATGACGCTTATGACAAGCCAGGGTTTGTTTGTTTGTCTGTTTTCCTCATTGTCAGTGTTGATTTCGCCATTTAACTGAATGTTTTCACAGGTTGCGTTGCAAATAAAAATTAAACTGTTTTCCTATACTGAGCTTTATTGCCCTTCCGTCTTTTTTAAGTATCCCATTCATTCAATTTTTGGTTGGGCAGTGAACTGTTTATTTTGCTGCCTGGATGTACAGTGACATTGATTTTCTGTAGACTTTCAGTTCATTCAATACAAACTAAAGTTTCACAAATGTGCGCATTAAGTTGCGTCTGTATTTATTTTTAGGTTCTCATCTCCCCTCTCCCTCTTTTCGAGTCAAACGTTTAGAAACCACATGAGCGAGCTCCAGTCTCTAAATAATGGTCCGGTTAAATATTTTGCAATGTTAGCAATATTCACATATTTGAACAACTGGAAAAACCTAGCGAGCAATCTGTATTCGATGTAAAATTAAAATTTCAGGAAATTAACAGGTTGCATGAAATGTGTAGCTGACGAAATATTGAGAAGCAATACCGCGTTCAAACTTCAGCCGTAGTTATTGGAAAAAGAGTACTATTCGCTTCTTTCAGCAATTTAGGTTTTGCAAATTATTTGCAACCACAAAATTAGCCGGTACCAGGAATTGTCTAATAGTTTTTACGGTTAAACTGCAGTAAAAATTAAAGGGAACCGAAGATTCTCTTGAAATACATATTTCTGTAGTTTACTGTTCATTCTCTGGATTGACATATCGACCGGTGTCTAACCTAAATGGTAAATGTCCATAAAAATCGTATACGCGACAGGAATAATTCACAGAGTCGAAACTCGAAACAGCACTCTAGAAATTCAGAATTGAGTGAATAGGATCTTCCATTTGTTAATCAAACCTAATCAGACAAATTGCTCTCTTCCATGCAATATATTACCTTGAAGTTGAAGTCTTCATTCCTCCACTGGCATTTCTGCCCTGGGTTGCCCGGACAGAGATTGACTGAATTGTCTCTGTGGTGCTGTCCTCCATTCCAGTTTCAATTCCATTAATTTATTGCTCATACTTCTGATTAAATCAAGTAATTAGTCCTTAATCCCGATTAATGACAGTCTCAATTAATCTCAAACGCTGCTACGACCCTAACATAAATGAGGGGAGCATCGAGGCGTGACAAGAGAACGAGGAATAAGATCTGTATTTTCTGCGGCGACAAGTTAAATTGCTCCCTTGTGAGTGAGACGCTTCTTTCCAGAATTGCACATGACTTAAAAGGGATAGTAATCGAATGCTGCTTAATTACCAGATTTAAAGTTGCAGCGCTTATTCTGTCGATAAGTAGAATTTTGGTACCTGGATCGTCGGAAACGACTTTACAATTTTGAACCAATAATCGAAAATGCGAGTATGAAAATGAAGACAGACTTGAAAAATTCACACTACTCACACAGCTTTCTTGAATTTCAAAACTTATCACAATGGTATCTAGCTACGTTTACGTTGCGTTGACTGTAAGGTCAAGAATGTAACTTCATATTCGAATACGGTACCTTGTGGCAATTTCGCTTTTGAAAGCAGAATTATTTCGATAATGTGAAAATGACACGCTGGGTGTAAAATTCATTGCATACTGCTCCATTTTAAATTATTTTAAGCATATTTCCTTAGGCTAAATAATTGAGGCCGTGTTCACTAATTAACCGATTAATTATTTTGCTTTCAGGTAGCCGAATGCCTCTGATCGCATCAACTTGAAGGTACAAAGGGCTTCCAATAACGGAGGCTCATTTCAAGAATGGAACCATGCGCAGATTTTGAGGCCGAACGCGAACATACCAATAAGACTGACAGAAATCTTTTACTTCAAAAATTCGAAGAGCTTCAACAACAACATCAACAATCTCTCAGTGAAACTTCCGCCCATCCTAATCATAATTTTAATATTGATAGCGAAGATTTTGACGATATTCAGTTTTTCCAAAGACTCCCACAACTCCAGCCAGTCAAAATGAGCATGGGTGGTGGCAGTGACGTCGTTCGCGGGGCTATTTATGACTTCAGCAATACTTCGGTAAGTATTTTACGAGTAAAATATTAAAAACATTCGCAGTAATGTACGAGATGTTCGAAAGGTCAAAGAATCGCCTGTTTTTGGTGGAATTCCTGTCCATTTGGCCTACGGAAGGACACTCTAGTTATCAATTGAGAAAAATCAGTCGCTCAAACCATTCCTGCCAATAGGATGATCAAAACCCCCGTAAACAATTGTACAGAAAAGGAAATCGGAAGATATCGTCATATTTATGAGAAAACTAACAACTAGCGCGTCCATGCAAAGCAAAAGGGCCAAGCATAAATATAAAACATATAAATTAATCAAACTACTGATGAAACTTATCATTAAAGCCAAGCGCATATAGAGAAATTAGACATCTTCGATTTCTAATATTGCTGAGCAATTTTATCTGCGCAAAAATTTTGGTTGGTAATACTCTTAACAGTCCAAAATGGCAAAAGATACAAGCGTACAAAATCCCGGAAGAATAGACAAATTAATTATTATTGTTATTGTCGTTCAGTGTAATTGGCTTTGTTGTAAATATTCTCTAAAGTTTGCTTATTTTTGTATACGCAAACATTTTTTGCCTTCCTCCGGAGTAAATATTTGGTAGAATGATGAGCGAGAGCATGCACAAAGTGGAAATACCAAATTCCTCAACATCGTTAAGACATATATAGGAGGATAGGACTGATAGATGGTGTCAAAATCCATGCACACATAAATACGACGCGATATTTGCTTTTGCAAAAGATTCGAGTATTTAGCTCGAACTGGTTTCTTCCAAGATCCAGATGGTTGGAACAATATTATTCTTGGGAAAAAGTTTAGGCGAAAATTATACATGGCTTTAGCACGTTCCTTCCGCATCACAAGATACAAGCAAATTCTCTCCAGTCATGTGCGTTACAGGGTGGATCATAACCATTTTATTATTATTTCAGAGGTTTTTAGGGAAAACATAATATGTACATGTACATTTTGGGCAGAATCCAATGTTTGAATCCAAAGAGCTCTTGTTCATGAACATCGAACAGATATTATAATAAATTGAGATAAATTAAAATTGCTAAACCAGAAGGTTCAGGAGATATCCTGGATTGCTTTAATTTGAAATTTGTTAGCCCACTATTCCCCAATCATAATACTTAAAAGTAATAGGTCACAGCTCAATCGACCATGGGTATAAATTTCTGTAAAATGTGGATCCATCAAATATTCCAACCTTCGGGTTTTAGATTTAATACTGCAAAGTATGTTAGCTAAAACATGAGTACAATAAAGTAGGATTAAAATAAATATTTACGCTGCAGTACTATGCAAACCGGTTGGTGCCTAGATTTCAGTTTTGATTTTAAGAAATTACAAATAACTATTGTTAACATTTTGACAAGGCACGACTTTCCCAGACAAACAAAAAATTATGAAGCCACAGCCAGTGGTGGTTGTATTTATTTTGCACTAATACGTGATTGAACCACCAACGTGGAGCAACAGCAAATTAAATTGAATTAAATTAATTAGACATGACATTTGGGCAACGTGGTGGTAGTAGTGTTGCAATATTTATTTACTTCGTTCGGAATAGAGAAAGTCTGAGAACCTGAACGGCCCGGTATTTTGATTGTTGAATGGCTTTTTTTACTGATAGAAAATGGATATTGAATCCGCGACATACAGGTTACTGTTACCGTTACTGGTAGCCCATCATTAAAAAAGAGTTGAATTCCTACTTCAGATTTTTTTGTAAACAAACAAATGATTGAAATAAAATCTGATGAGGTGAAGAGATCATCTCGTGAATTCGAATTGTGTTGTAATTGTTGTGCAGTAAAAATGCAATAACGGACAAATATTGCTAGATTGTGCATTTTAATGGATTTAATGTTTAAAAAATTAAAATGCATACTACGTCGCCGGCCAAACCCTGGTCGACTTTTTTCATGTTGTTTTTGCTAAATTCCTCATTTCCTTGTGAGCTCTTCTATCCCTGTTATGAATTTAACATGTCAGAAAGATCTAGGGCCATGCTCCGTACTTCATCCCGGTATGACTAAATTGTAAATACAAAAGTCGTTTTTCCTGAATTTCTAAGGGTGTTCACGTTATAAGAATACGAAAATGTAGGCAATGGAAAATCCGAGATATACAGGAGTTGAGTGCTTAAATATCAAGGGATTTCGTATCCTTTTTGTGTTCTATTGCGATACGAACGGCATTGCATTTTACTTTTGATTAGCATATCAAAGAATGCAATCTTCATATTCTAGGTGGAGATGCAACTCTTTTTTGCCGAGTCGCATGTAATTCTAGAGAACCTTACCAAATTTGGGTCTAAAGCTAAAAACATATTGCGTAGTGTAACCTTGTAACCTACCAGGAGTAGTCCGAGAACAAAATAAAAAACCTGCGGCGCTTCGCGCCGCAGCTTAGGCCCGTTTGCGGGTTGTGAGTGATTGAGGTGAGGACATGGGAGAGTTGTTGAGAGGGTATAGAGAGTGGTTAAGAGGGTATAGAGAGTGATTGAGAGAGATTGGAGAGTTGTTGTGTGTGGCTTGAGG
>JAQGCA010000458.1:0-28076 GCA_034698945.1 Protaphorura quadriocellata
CAATCGAATGGAAATGGTGAACCCAAAAAAATACATGTAAATGTCCATGCTAGTTTGTTGACCAGAGAGTCCTTAAACAATTCAAGAAAGTCAATGGATGGTCTTTCACATTGGTGAGTGTTCTAGAACCGACTATCTTAATTACACGCGGGTTAGTTATTCATAGTAATCATTTATTAGTTATTGAGGCGCTTAAATCGTTCAATTCGCGTACTGGCCTTGCCTTCTTAGAGGATTCATATTCAAATCGGTCAAACTTTCAGAATCAACTAATTACAAAGGAGCAGGTGGGGGAAAATGTCCCAGACTGGGAAAATTGAGACCTGTGTAAGTTGTAGTGGTTTCAGTCATCTTTAATCAGTTACACATTATTTTCACAAGAGTAATGTGTGTGTAGCTGTAGCTATGAATGACCGAATATTTTGAAGTCAAAGATAGAGCGATTTTAAACTTGACACACTTAATTAAATTCGCTATTCCGTCCGATTGTCTGATTCCAATTTCCCCCCACGGACAAGTTTATGACCGATTGGGTTGAAACCTTCGGCATTATTTTCCAACCGGATTTCCAAGAATGTGGAAATCTTACAGGTTTTAGCTTACACTTTAATATCGGACGCTAATTATAATACCTTCTTCTGATGATAATTTTATGGCTGATTCGAATAGCCACAGGGCTTCAATGTTCGACACTGGCATTGGAGTCGATGGAAGTTTCAGTTGGGAAAGGATCAGAAACCTGCCTTGCAACAAGAAAATCTTATGATCTTATTTCTTTCACAAATTAACGGTTAACACGAATGAAAAGTGAAGAATTTGGTAAGTCAGATGATATTATTTCTGTGCATAAAATGTCGTTTCTTCAGTTTGTTAAAAATTAATTTTCAATAAATTTTCATTTTATCCTTCACCCTTTGTTTTAATTTCCGATGAAACATAATCTTTCCCGCAAATGGATTAATCGATATCCTAAAAGCACAAATTCCGGAAAAGAGGGACTATACCATCGGATCTGCTTTTTTAGAGTTTGGGAATGCCTTGTCAAGAAACTGTTAGACTGTTTACGTCTGGCGATTGGACGTTCTGACACCCAAGCGCGATATCTCGTTGGGGCTATCATAAAATTCTGTACAAGATGCAGATGGCGGATTTTATCCAATCCACCGATCTGGAATATAAGGAAGGTGTGGACACAAAGTTATGACCTACCCTATTTAGTATATAGGTTAGAAATTGTCCGAACGGAATAGGCCATCCGAAGGACGACCCCACGAGCGAGGAGGGTCATGCACTACGATTACTATGATACAGTATTTGATTTTTGTTCGTCCGTCGTATCGTAATCGTACATTGTACATGTCAGATAGACTGCGTTCTCTAATAGTTTTGTGGTCTGACTGGCTACTTCTTTCCGTTCCGTTCAATTTTATTTTTCCAGTTCTATCAGGTTCAGGGCTGTTAAGGCAAAATAGATTAGATTGAGAGCTGGTGCTACTGCTACTGTAGTACTGTCATCCTCCATTGACTCCTTGCCTTGGAACTGTACCTCTGACTATGGGGAAGATGCCTGGATATAACTACTAAGTTGTTCCACTGTTAGGTATGGCACACTAGTAGTAGGTTTCTTTTTCATCTCCCGGATCGTCTCGTCTTATCTTTATTTATTCAGGAGTTTTACTGGCACTGGTTTTTCTCCACAAATACAAATACTTTCTTACCGCCACCTTGGCATGTATTTTGTAGCAGGTTTTCTCCAAGACTCCAGGAGAAAGCTTCAGAAACCTCTCACGTTAAAGATGACATTACACTTAGAGAAGACGCACAGCATGGTAGTGGCAACCACATAATTCGCACTCAATTCGTCGTCTTTCACTTCGCAGAGGACTTTGAGAGTGAGTCGAAAGTTTCGACTACGACGACTGCTGTATCTCAGAACACAAATTAAGTATTCACGAATGGCAGTTGTATTTGGGAAAGCTTGAAGGGTTGAAACGTAGACCGTCTAAATCAAGCCTAGGCAATAAATACCAGTGACAGCATCACGGAATGAATGAAGACAGAAATTTAACCCCAATCTGGAACGTATTAGATAACCATTCTGGAATATCTGGTATTTTATAGTCTAGTCTCGCAGACTGCAGATTAATTTTTAATATGCTAACTGAATTCTGGTTATACCTTGAGAAAACAAAGACAGTGAATACACTGCTCTTACTTGTCACCAGTTTAGAGCTTGTCTACATTCGATCCAATATTGACGACAGTGCAAACTGAAATTCTTGACCACAATTACGAACTAACTAACTAAATGCCTACAATGTATCAAAAATCCAACCAAATCTCACTAGGGGATATTTGATAATTCTCTACCACCCTAGTCCTGTGTGAAGAACTGTCAAAAAAGAAAATGAAATTGGAATTGTCAGGATTTTCGTCTTTTCATCCCATTTTGCCAGAGCACTCCATTTTTGTCAGCTTTTCGTATTCTAAATTACACCAGCGCAGCTGCGTCCATCAGTAAATGAAGTGTAATATCTCAGTGAGTCCTTCGTAAAATTTTCTACAAAATGAATACCCCAAAATTTTTCCACTCTCCCTAGTAGTATGAGTATTGAGTATGGCTGTAAGAGGCGGGCGAACTTTTAGAGAGACTATGTACAAACAAGCACTTAAATATAATTCCAAAACGCCCCAAAAATATTTGGAGGGTTTGACTAATGAAAACATTTTACCATTTTTGCAGTACATAGCAGTAATTACTACCACAAATCTGCATGGCTGCGTGGACGATAGAATTGTAATTGGACTTTTTTGTAGTTCTGAGGCCTAATATTCGTTTTAATATGTGCTGCCTTCGCCGGACTCACCAAATACTTTATTCACAAGAACACGAAAAGGTAACACTCAAATTCCTCAAAACATCTACGATCTGCGAGCGAGGGTGTGTTACTGAATCAAACCATTCTACGACGACCACCCGCACGAGAAGACCACATTTCTGGTGTCCGAATTGGGACACCTGGGACAGATATCACTGTACATCCTTCCAAAATAGAAAATAAGCGTAGGTACTTGCGTCAATACATTCCTCAATGCAATTAGATTGTATTTTAGAAACATTTCACATTTACCCATGTGCGAAAAAGGATTGCTTTTACGGAGTCGCACTCGCAGCAACGGACGAACACGTATTCGTGCGGTTTTACTTTACATGGGTTTTACCGAGAAACACAAAATGTAGTATAAGGTTTTAGGCCAACGAGGGAGCCAATTTTCATGTAAAAATTAGATACGGCTCGAACACCAACTTAAGAAGTTGCAAAAAATGTCCCAAGTGCAAGCGTGACCAATTTGTTACCATATATCAATTTTGTTTCATCGCTAGAAATTTTTCCATCAATTTTAGCTTGCCCCCAACTCCACAAGACCAGCATGTATAACCATTGTATAACTACTAATAAGGAAAAATTCAGAAATAATATTATCAACCGTGAAGTTAGTTAAAGTTACTATTTTTGTCATTTGAACCTCATTAGTTAAAATTCGCGCTTTATCAGCTGAACGAATTCTTGGTTACCGTTTTCTAGAGAAGTTACCCCGCCCCATCAACACGGATAATTAAACCGAGATCACCGATGACTAAGTACCGTGTGGACGCCCAGACGTACAAGGAATTGGGAAGCAGGTCGTTCAGGATTGAACCCGGGACTTGATGAAGTAGCCCGATACTCACTATGCTGAGCCTTCAAGACTTCCTCGACAAGGACACATTACAAGTCGCGGACGTTTTATCTGAATGCAGATCATTTCTTAATGTAGAAGTGGTTTCCTTGTGAGTGGCACAGCTCGACAATTCATGTCCTGATTCTTGCGGTGAATGTTTGTCTCGCTCTTCCTTGCTTTCTCCTTGCAAATCCAGACAAATCCCGTTCCGTTTGTTAACCCTAATAGTTCCCCATTTTCATACATGTTATACCTACTTACTTAGCACAGATTGCCCTTATTATAGTCATAAAACGCTGCTCTGAATGCCCCAGACGCCAGTTGTATAACTCCAACACAATACATGTACTGTCTACGTCTGTACCAGGTTTCTTTGGCACTTTAATTTATTACCCGATGCCCAATGCTTTATAATTTACAGTTCCACTTGTAGTTTGCAATGAACAATAGAACGTGTAACCAGATTATAAGCGTAGAGATGCAGTTTCAGTTCTCCTTTCTTGTGTTAAATAGATGAAATCGGTGGAATCGATTACCGATAATGTCGAGAAACACTACGATGCAAATTATGCTCTCCAGTCTCCAGTACTACATTATCTTAATTCTTACTTCTTCCCGGGGAGATAATATTGGCTATTTAAAGCTTTACTTATTTTCATTTTTATGTAACATAAACAATGGAGTAGAATAGAATAGAGAGAGAGTTTATTCGAGTGACAAGAATTCATAACATGTTTACCACATTATTTTCAACGTCAAGAAGATTTCATGTGTAGTGTAGTTGATTGTTGTATCAGGAGGGTCCGTAACTCATCCTGCCAGAGTATTTTGTATTCTTTTCAATTTTAAAAAATAGTATGCTGTCAGGAGTAATGGAGGAGTGTGGATTTGAATTATACGGGAAGCATGGGAAAATTAAATTGGAATTTAACGTTGGGTTCAAATTGCCAAACCTTATGAAAATTCGTAATGCTTTGCACCCAGAGTGAAAGAAGTTGTACATCGCCCCTTATGTATTATGTACGGACTGGATTTCTTTCATTTGGTCTAGGGAATGTTACAAAAATTACAATGGAGAATAGCCGTTCAGAAAAATTATGGATTCACCGGTGTACCAGAAATACAATATAAAACACCAACTACCAATTTTAAAATTCGGATGCCCCATGCTTCGGGGATTAGTGAAACTAATTACCAAATGTAGTACGCCGCCGCGTGCTGCCTCTAGCCACACTCTATTAACACAAAAAACTTTTGCTCCTCTCCTGTTCGATCCTGCATGATGAAACACAATTCATATTTTAAAAGTTGATGTTCGTTCCATGGGATGAACGGTTGAAAAAAAATTCCAATGGGTCGGGCGGGAGTAATCCCCTCGTATGGGACATCCTCATAAAATTATAATCGGACTTCACCTTACAGGTAAGGCTCGTCTAATCATTTAATTTTATAATTCGGATGCCCCATACTTCGGGGATTAGTAAAACTAATTACTAAATGTAGATGTTAAAAGTATTGAATGAACATCGTCATCGCCAGCCGTGACAAAACGTAAATTTATTGAGAATTGTGTTCATTTAGTACTTGAGAAGTTAAAACACTCTAGTCTCATAATCTCGGCGAAAGTAAAATTAAACGTCAATGGTAGCTTATAATGACGTTGAAATATTGATGACGATGCAGTCCAACCAGCGGCATTTCGTATTGAATCATGGATACGCGTGAGCTATAAATAAAGATGTATCAATACCGGCTTGTTTCATTGCGTCTTTCAACCATCGGCTGAGAGTTTGGGTGCCAATTGACCCATGGGGCTTAAAGCTTCCTAAATTTAAACCTATTTATATGTTCTAATTCTTCTTCTTTTTCTTATACTAGTTATTAGATTGTTCTTGTATGAAAAAACTGTAATGTTACAACAAACGTTGAAATAAACCGAGTCAATCAATCAATTACTTTCTTAAATTTAGTGCTGTACTGAGAGGTTACGGACGAGATCTCCTTACCTTAGTATCGCCCCATATACATTTTCAAAAACTTCACAGCTCACAGCTCAACGTCTCACAATTCATTGTTTTGATTCCACCTAAATTGAAGTTTGTGCAGTTCCTTCGTGGAATGTTGTTCTGAAAGGTTAGAGTGAGACCTTTTTCTCCGCGAACGCTGCATGCCTGTCCCTAAAATCTTAACCCTGGTTGCAGTTATGTTCCTTCAAGGAGTAGTTGCAATGGAGACATATTAGAAGGCTTGTAGATTACTTCGGATATGTGGAATTGTCATTTTATATTAACAATCGAAGCCGGTATGAAAATGTACATCATAATATATGCTTACATTTCATCATTACAGTATTTCTTTACTGCTCCTGAGGTATGCAAATGCATGTACTTATTTTCGAATGACGCCTTGTGGAATAAAATTATTTGGATTTAATCTGATTATGACAACTGTTATTCTAGAACTTGCGTGACGTAAAATTCGAGTGTCATAAATCTCTACATTTTTATTACCAGAGCTCAGTTCGAATCGCTCCAAGAGAATTTTTAACGTTATAATAAAAGTAGGGAATTTATAACTTTCACTATTTCTTAAATTTCATTCATCCAAGTTTGATATGTAATCCAGGATTAGCGGTACTCGCGAATGATGCGCGAGTTGCCCCCAGGTTCGACACCTTGATGAACGGTAGGGTTGAGGGTTGGAGTTTGCCGTTCACTTGGTGTTCTACCCGACCCGCGGCGGTCCCACGATTAAACTTTCACTACTTTTGATATTATCAAACAATACAAAAGATGTCCATCCATGTAGGTCCTACTGGATACTCCAAAATAGCTAGAAATGAATGAGGATTAGACCTTCATATTCGTACCCAAAGAAGTTCAAAGAAGAGACCTGAATTTGCAAATCGTGAACTTTCTTGACTGATCAGTGATCACTATACATTTCATATATGTTCAGCGGATTCCTTGTTGGACGGCTGCATTGCAGCAGCAATTAAATTTTTTTGATTTCCTTCAATGACACTCATTGCTCTCGAAAACCCTCACTTTGCATTTAATCTCTGAGTTACAATCAGTTTCTTTAATTACGACATTCCGATACCGACAAATATAATTTCCTTGATCGTCTGTTGGTAGCAGGAATGGAAATCGGAATCGGAATCTTAATTCAAATTTTAAAAAAATCGGTATTTTGAGCAGAATTTGAATCGGAATTCGAATTGGAATCCAAATTTTCAAAAAATCGGAATCCGAATTTTAATTGGAATCGGAATTTTTGAATAGATTCGAATTCGAAATCGGAAAAAATAGTAATTCGAATTAAAAAATCGGAATCGGAATTCCAAATAATTTTTCTAATTTCCTTCTCTGTCATAAGTTAAGCTGGTACATAATCTGAATTAAAATCGGAATTCGAATTCGAAAAAAATCTGTATTTTGAGCAGAATTTGAATCGGAATTTGAATTGGAATTCAAATGTTTATAACATCAAAATTCGAATTTTAATAGGAATCGGAATTTTTGAATACATTCGAATTCGAAATCGGAAAAAATAGTAATTCGAATTAAAAAATCGGAAAAAATAGTAATTCGAATTAAAAAATCGGAATCTGAATTCGAAATAATTTTTCGAATTTCCATCCCTGGTTGGTAGGAAGTAGGAAGGTAGATAAAATAAAGTCTTTTCTATACCTATCTGATTAATCCTTTCAGCCGACATAGGATTGCGAAGTACAATCAAGCTATGCAGAGTGTGCTAATTAAGGCATCACCCTGGGGTTTTCCGCCATTAAGTAAAGTATGTGCCACAAGGCACGATGCGCCGCAATGCATACTGGTGATCATTATTTTTCTTTACAGTATTATCTCTTTGTAAAATTGGTGTGTTCTTCTATGAAAAAGTTGTAATGGTATCACAACAAACAAAAACAAACTCAATCAATCAATCAATAACTCGTTTATACCATTACACACCGCAACGGATTTAAACTTACGATTAGAGAGGTAGAGAGATGAACGGAGAAATCGTTCTACATTATCTACATTGAAAAGAACACACGCCACACGGGGAGTTGTCGCGCCGACTTTCTCCGAGATCCAAAAGAAATGGATTTCAGATGAGAATTATAGTCGTGTACAAAATTTTATGCATTTTATAAAAAAAAACACTATAACTCACCAATCGCCACCAGATTTTCTTCTCTATTTCTTTACATAGTAGGGCACAGGAAACAGACCATACACCGATACACCTCATCCTTAATTCACCAAGCGCAACACATTTAATGAGGAATGGAATGACAATTTAATTTTAATGTGTCAAGCTGAATGATAATTTTTCGGCTCAATATTATACTTCCATGAGCAGGCTGACCGTTTTTTCGGAAAGTCAGACGGGGACACATTTGGAACTACCATTTTACATACACAGAAATCTATTTCTTACCGATTTTTATCTACAATGAATTCTCCTTTTCGCTATTTAATCTACAATGAATTCAATTTGGGCCATTTTAGCTACAATGAATGCAATTTCGTTGTATATCTGGTTGTCCAATTTTGAAATGGAACTAACTTTTTCGACACCGACTTAGTAGAATCCAATTCTTAGCAGAAAATCAGCCCACAGGGCCACACTTTTTTTCCAAATTATGCATTACGGTAAGCAATTTAAACGTGGTTTCTATATTTCTGAAAGAATACATGATGTCAATTGGGACACTTTCTCCAAACGGGGACATTGACGGGGACATTTCTCAGCCGGGGACACGCTTTCCGAAACGGGTACTGTCCCCGTCAAACGGGGACGGTTGGTCAGCCTGATGAGAGGGTTTACATTTGAAAGGGTTTTCAAAAGAATTGGATTTTTTAAAGACAACTTTGCAATTCACCTTAAATCTATGTTATACGTTTGGCCTCGCTTCGCTACTAATACCAATTTTGTGCTCATTCTAATATTCATGTACTCTGCACACACGATTCGATTTATATCAGCAATAACTCGAGTAGAGTTTATCATAATCTCTACAAATTGTATATCTCATAAATGTCTGAACAAAGATCTATATTATCATGTTATTATAGGTTAATCCAATTTCATCTTCATCGCACCCCGCCTACCAGCATTGTCAGAATTAAGAAACTGTCGCAGTCCCTACAAAATGTATATCTCACTTTCTTTTATCTACGAATCGCAGCACATGACACCACTGTGACACTCCATGTGATTCGTGGACCCTAAATTCTGCACTCCGAACGGGTGTTGCCGCACTTTTGGGTTCTAAGTTTGTGCAGTTCACACGCCTTAGTTTTGGAGGGTTTTTTGTTCTTGTTGTTTTCTTACACAAAAAGTTTTAGAGCGGCTAGAAAATAGGTTTGGATTTGGAAATAAATAGCGGCTTTCACTTCGCTTTGTTTTATTTACAGACTGCACTTTAATTTTATTTAAAAAAACGTCGGCTTCGGAGAGTGAAATTCAAGAATTGGAAGTACGTTTCAATTTGGATAAATAAATCAGCCTTCACTTGGATTTTGCCGCAGCCTTTATGCCTTTCGGAGAAACCAAAAACTGACTACAAGGTATGTTATTTAACTACGAATTAAATAAAAATTAAATAGTCGGAAATGTTAGTATTTATTTGACACATTTCACAGTATACACAATTTGATAAACGCTCAGCTTGGTCGGTTTTAATTTTAAGATTGCGTTCCCTCTTGGAGTTCGGACTTTCTGTCTTCAGGACGATTTTAGCAATAACAAATAATTTGTTAGCTCTTTAAAAAGCTATTTTTTTTTAAACCAAGTCTTTATTCAGTCTCCGTTTTCCATTGAATCCATCTATAGCTTGGTATAAATTATTCACATTGATTTTTATAAAGAAAAACTATTGACATCACTATTAGATACAGTAGATAAGGGCAAGGAGTTTAAACAAAATTTGCAGTCAGGAGATCCCGTTCCGCGGAAAAAACAGAAATCGTCCAAAATGAGATGTCTCTCGCTAATAGCAAAAATAATAACAAACGGCTAAGATGGAGAGCATGGGAATTCCCATCTCAATAATGGAGAAGGAAACCTCCTTTTCTTCTCCATTATAGAAATGCGAATTCCCATGCTCTCCATGTTAGCCGCTTGTTGTTATTTTTGTTATTTTTGGTTTTCCCACGGAACGGGATCTCCTGACTACAAATCTTGTTTAAACTCCTTGGATAAAGGCTTTTTTATTTGGTCAATCTTTTCAGAATAAACGGTTGGACACAAGAGGAACATATGTGATAACAAGAATCATAACAATAAACTTCTTACACTAAAATCGCAGAAAACGTCAAATTAATAATCCAATAATTCACATCTAATACTAAATATTCCAATCTTAAAAGAAGACATAATCGTTTAGACGTTTGTTAGTCCACTAAACTATCAATCCGTCCTTCAACGGCTGTGCAGTGCATATTCTTCGTGTAGTAGTCAGCGAATGGGCCCTAGTTATATATATATTTTGTTTTATGGAAAGTCACAGGACCAGGGTATCCTTGGTTTAAACCAATTGATATAAACCATTGGTTTAAACCAGGTTTAAACCAATGGTTTTTTAAAAAATAACCACTGGTTTAAATCAAAAATTGTTTCTTTTAATAAATGACGTAATAAGATCTTACGAATATAGAAATATGATCTTTTTGAATTCTTAAATTCTGAGAACTTTGACTTTTATTTTGATGGCGACTTAACGTCTCTGACTTTCGAACTTTCGTGTTTTTGAATAACAGAGACTTCGGTCAAGAATGCGCGCGCAGTTGATTTAAACCATGATTTAAACCAAAAAGACCATGATTTAAACCAGAGAAACCATGGTTTATATTGCTCCTGAATAAAATCAATATAAACCTGATTTAAATAAAAAAAAACATGGTTTTTGTAAACCCTGCACAGGACACTCTACTACTACTAGCACCTAGTATGATAAACACTACTGAAACGAACTCTATTAAATAGGCCCTAAGCGATGGACACTGGGGGTGGAACACTAACACGCAAATAAAGAATCAAAACGCACGACTGGTGAAAACCTGCGACGATTATTTTATGAAAATTTTGAGTCGCCCCGGTAGGTTAGATTTTATAAGCTGCTGTAACAGTAAGTTCTAAAAACTTTTGTAATTAATTTCAACTTAGATTGCTGTAAATATTCGAACCGTTAAGTGTTTTCAACTATTTAACCACGAATGATTGAAATAATTCTCTGAAGTGTTACCACAAGTAATTTAGATTGCATTTTTTTATGTTTATGTGGTGTGAGCTATGAAATTGATGACTATAATAAAATTACATCCAATCCAATCCAATGAACTTTTGTATTTTAGGACCAGTAGACTAGTACAATGGGGAGCACTGGACGAAGTCATCGAGGGAGTGAAGGAGTCAGCGTAGCAAACACGAGCGCAACGGCAACAACCACAACTCGTGCTGCAAAGGCTAAATCTATTGCTCCGAGTCCGATTGTTGTCGTGGAACAGTTAGAACCTGGAGGAGAATGGAAACGTCGTGTACGACAGGAATACATCAAACTAGTACACGAAAAACGCCAGAGAAGGGGGGAAGATGGAAAAGTCTCTTGGAATGATAATATCAGGAACATGAACCGTAAAAGATTATCTCTAATAAATGATTACGTGTAAAATATGTTAATATACTTTTCTCATTTGCAGAGAAATTAACGGAGGAGAATAAACATTGGCAAAAAGTTTCCAGGTCAGCTTGGACGTGTCAATTGGACAGTCCACAACATTCCGCTTGCATGAAGAAAGCCACAATTACTTCACACGAAATGCACAACCAAATCGTACCAATAAGAACAATAAATCCACTGAGCTCCACCCCAACTATGTATACTTGGGCTCCAATCCAGCAAAATTTTATGGTTGAAGACGAAACAGTACTTCATAATATTCCGTACATGGGAGACGAGGTCTTAGATCAAGATGGAACCTTCATCGAAGAACTTATAAAGAATTATGATGGGAAAGTCCATGGGGAAAGGGACGAAGACTGGATCGACGATGAGGTTCTCGTTGACCTGATAAAGGCACTCACTGTTTTAGAAGACGAGGATAGACGCCTGAAGGTAAGGGATCGAAAACGAAAACGTCGTTCGGAATCGACGAGTGAGAAATGCTTTAGGAACGATGGAGAACCGGATAAATCAGATAATTCTGACGACGAAGATGGTTTCAGAAAGGAGCCACAGCAAGGCATGATCATCACTATTGGCAAGGCTTCAAGAATTAAACTTCCATCAATGACGGTGTTCAAAGCAGTTTCTGAGGTCTTCCCGGATAAGGGTACCCCATCTGAGCTTAAAGACAAGTATGTATTTAAATATATACTTTATTTTAATATTTTAAATTTTTTTTCCCTTTAACATTCGTCTGTAATGTTGCAGATTTATCGAATTGTACGAACGGATTGAACCTTCTGCTGGACTTCCACCCGAGTGCACCCCAAACATAGATGGACCGAATGCAGAATCGGTTCCCAGGGAACAAACAATGCACTCCTTTCACACACTTTTTTGCAGGCGGTGCTTCAAGTACGACTGTTTTCTCCATAGTGAGTTGATTGTAGTTCATATTTGGAAAAAACATTTGTGGCAAGGATTTCACTTATTAAACAACGAACTAGCAATGATGAATGGAGACTTACGTGTATTTGTTACTTCGTGAAGGATCCCGACTCACCCTTGAACATACTGAAATTTTATAAGGTCTCAAGGTCAGAACCTTTAAGGGTTTGACTCTAATTTTTTGTAGTATTGCCGAGAAAAATATGAATCATGCTGTGCTTCAAATTGTGTTAGATATTGTTTTCTTTCACTTCATTTTAACAACTCACTTTAAAAATGGCGGCAATCTATTCGATTTTGTCCTAAGACTTGCTGAATAGTGTTTCCCTATACGTGGAAACGGCTGTTGACTCTGTGCACTTCGACACCGGGTCAAATCGAATTAATTTTAACAATTAAACTAAATTGTAAGGTGAATTGAACGAAGCAAGCGAAAAAAATACACAACACAATTTGAAGGTTGTGTGCACTTTTCCGACAAGACTTTAATTTTCGGTGAAACCCTTACGGTTCTGACAGTCTGACACGTGAAACTCACGGCATCATTGAAAACGATCGACGATTAAGCGGGAGAGTCAGGATCTTTGACGAGGTCGTAAGTATTTTCATGACAGTTTGTTTTTAATCAGTCATTAAATGTAGGACTTAAGGCCTATCATCCAGGACCAAGACTCCAGAAAAGGAAGGGACCGGAGTTTAAACCTAGTGTTACCTGTGGAATTGACTGCTTTCTCAACTTGGTAAGAAAATGTTCTGACACTTTCCAATCTGTTTCAATTGAGTCACATTGTTTCCTAATTCAATTTTGCATTTTAGGATGAAGTTAAATTTCGACAATTGATGCTGGCAGATAGGGATAGGGACGGCGAGGCAAGCAATGACTCGAGGCCCAGGAAGATTCGAAAACAAATTTCATTGGACTCGGGGAATGATGCAAGTTCTGAAGACAGTAATGACAGTGTTAAAGCCAATCGCAAAAGTGAAACTGGTGGAAACGGTTAGTTCAATTTGCCTATTTCATTGAAATTTGTGTCTCCGTCTTTATATTTTTAACGGAGAAATCGAATGCGCTAACTGTGTTACGCTTTGTCGATAAGTTTTTTGAAACGGTTAATTAGCTAATGGTAGCTGTAAAATGAGCAATTCCGGAATCTAGCATTATTGTTATAAATTGCCTGTCATACTTTCTACGTACAAATACGTGACTTGTGTTAAGTGAGCGAGCATCGTGGATTACAGTCTAAGTCGAATACTGCCGGTTGCGGGAGAGCACATAGAATTATTAACTTTTCCACTTAACTTCTGCTATGCAATTTTATTACAGCTAACAAGAAGGGGAAAAGTAGCGGAAAGGAAAGTAATGGAGCAAATGAAAAGTGGTCTAAGAACGAAAGGCGGGATTCGAAAGATTCCACGGAAAGTGCCACATCTAAATCTAAAGATGACGCAAGAGCAAATAATTCGAAGTTGGATTACTTGGCTAATTCTGACTCAAATTCTATGACCATGGGACCAAGTTTAACGAAAGAATTTCAAATGGATATTTACCAAGGCTGGTCTGGGTCGGAGCAAAGCCTTTTCCGAGGTCTTCACAAAGTTCTACTAACGAACTACTGTGCTATTTCACAGATCCTGATGAGCAAAACGTGTCAAGAGGTTCTCGTTTTCTGAGTACATGTTCTTCCTTGAGAGAAACAAGTTTGAAAATTAATTTATTTAATAGGTGTACTACTTCGCCCAAAAGGAAGCCGCAGATATACTAACCGAGGAATCTCAAAAGGAATATACTCCACCAAGGAAGAAGTCCAACAAGAAAAAGAATCGTCTGTGGTCCGTTCATTGTCGAAAGATTCAATTGAAGAAAGATAGTTCTTCGAATCATGTGTACAATTTCACTCCTTGTGATCATCCAGGCGTTCCTTGCGACCAGAACTGTCCATGTATTCAAGCCCAAAACTTTTGTGAAAAGTTTTGCCTTTGTAGCAGTGACTGTAAGTTTCGATTAGCTATGTGTGACTTACTTCTTCTATGCAACTTTGCTTTAAAGAATCTTTCAAGTTTAAACTTATTGGCGTTATTGCCATTGCGTCCCGGAAAAGTGTGCTCTTAGATAATATAATAAGTATAAAATTCTACTGTATACTCTACGTGAACTCTGTTAAGGGTCAAAGCATTTTCCATACTCTAAGTGGATGAAAGCAGACTGACAATGTTAAATCATTCAACTTTTCAACGTCTTTGAACATGCACTTCCTCTGAATACCTAGAAATACCTTCAATACAAAATTGAGATTTTTATCAAAAATTTAAACTGAGTTCTCACTGCAAACGAATCATGCTTCTGACGTAAATTAAATGCTAAGTTTGATAAGAATATTTCTATTATTTCCAGGCCAAAACAGATTTCCAGGATGTCGGTGTAAAGCTCAGTGTAACACAAAACAATGCCCGTGTTATCTGGCTGTACGAGAGTGTGACCCAGATTTGTGTCAAATGTGTGGAGCTCATGAGTATGATGTTGGCAAAATAAACTGTAAGAATGTTAGTGTCCAACGTGGCCTTTGTAAGTAGATTTTCGTATTGTTTCTTAAACACAATATTGTTCTTTATCATTTTTATTTTATTCTCTTCAGATACATAATTGCTCATGTTTATTAATATATGTGATGTCTAATTCTTATCGTTATATCTTAGATTTCTAATTATATTCTATTTTGTTTTGCAGACAAACATTTGCTCATGGTAAGTTTTTAAATTCTAATATTTAATTCTAATCTTTTTATCAATTCACACTATTGGTGACCTCTGAACTTTGACTCAAGTCCTGTATTATTACTATCGCATTTTAAAAGAATTTCTCATGCTAAACCTAATCTAACTCTGGTTGTAAGTCTTCTTTCCTCATCCTATCTCTTAATCTTACAACTTACCAAGGCGTCGGTGGACACTCGGTCGGAGTCGGAGTCAAACCTAATCGAAACTGTCACTTCCATGAATACATCTTTCGTTTCCTTCAAACTTTACAATTCACGACACTAAAGTGTGTCGTTTTAGAATAGTAAATACAGAAAAAACAGACAAATAATTCGTAGGATGAATTTGACTGGTACAGGCGAGTAGGAACAAAGGTACGACGACGAGGCTTGTCGATCGTCCTTCATTCTGTCTCTTACATACCGCACAAATTTATTTCAATTATTTTGATTTTTTTATTCTTCATCAGGCACCATCGGATGTTGCCGGTTGGGGAATTTTCCTCAAGGATCATGCTCAAAAGAATGAATTTATATCGGAATACTGTGGAGAAGTTATAACACAGGATGAAGCAGATCGTCGGGGGAAAGTATACGACAAATATATGTGCAGTTTTCTTTTCAATTTGAACCAAGGTAAATATCTTTATTTTGATACAGTGAAATGAAAGAAAAATTAATTTAAATGCACTGGTTTCATGTTACGCCTTAAGATTTTGTTGTGGACGCAACGAGGAAAGGAAACAAGATAAGATTTGCGAATCATTCCATAAATCCCAACTGCTACGCTAAAGTAATGATGGTGAACGGTGATCATCGGATTGGCATTTTTGCAAAAAGAGCCATCAACCCTGGTGAAGAACTCTTTTTTGATTACCGGTAAGTATTAGTTTGTACATATTCATTCAAACAGAACAAAGTTCATAGGCCAAATTTTAATCTGAGAACGAAAGAGCTACTCCATAGAGCACGTCACCCTACAAAAATTTCCCGCGACCGAGAGAGAGAATGGCTTCAGAAAATTAACGGTACAATGGTTGGGTAGAATAATTCTACCCAACCATTGTACCGCTAGAATAATCAACCAGGTTTATGTATACTACTGTTTTTAAATTATTAGTTCTCGTCAGACCAGTTTACAGTGTTTTTTTTAAATTCTACAGGTATGGGCCAACGGAACAATTGAAATTCGTCGGGATTGAAAGAGAAACTGACTTTCTCTAATATTGAAATTACTTGCGTCCCCTCATCGGTATCCATTTCTCGCTCTGCAGAGTCCAGTCCGAAAGATGAGTGTAAATATTTTGGACCAGCTATTTTATTGATAAGAATGAATTCAAATTTTTGAATGACTTGGATTTATTTGGAATCCAGTTCCACCAGATTTTAATTTAATCTCTTTATTAATTGACATGCTGTTTGTACTTTATACTTGACTTGGTTTTAATTATAATTATCAAAAGTTGTATTATGTTTCAAGTAATTTTGACTGTGGGCATTTATTTATTAGACACCTTCTTCTGCTTCTGTTTCCTCTTCGTCTTCCCCTTCCATCTGACCTTCGGCCGCTTCGGCTTCGGCTTCGTCTTCCCCTCCCCCAGATCCGCCTGCACTTCCTTCGTCTCCCTCCGCAGAATCCTTTCCTGAAGTTGGTGTTGCAGCTTTTGAAGATGTAGACATGTGTCGACTCTCTCGTCTTACTTCTCCACCATGAATAATCGATTTTCTACTCTGAGCTGTAGAAGCTGCCGTTTCAGCAGCAATTTCACTTCCAGACTCGGTCGATTTAATGCTTTGCTTAGGTATATCCACTTCAGCAATCTCAGTTACGGATTTCATTCGAGGCATACTTCGAGCTAAAAATTTCTCAACCACGACGTCAGGATTCGGCATATCGTCTAATGTAATCTTCAG
Source organism: Protaphorura quadriocellata (assembly GCA_034698945.1). Lineage (NCBI taxonomy): Eukaryota > Metazoa > Arthropoda > Collembola > Poduromorpha > Onychiuridae > Protaphorura > Protaphorura quadriocellata. The sequence goes on from JAQGCA010000458.1 coordinate 17,014, forward strand.
ATTTTTGAAAAGTTTTGACGATTCCACTTTTCCATAACCCGAGTCATAGCTCATATGAAGAGGTTCAAGGCCTTGAAGGGCCAACATCAGGGCACTGTTTTTCTTATCAACACTGAGCGCGTAGACTTGAGGTCTAGATCGATGCAAAGGATTACATAGATTACAATTCATGATTGTATTCGCGTAGGTAATACAGTTTAATATCGAACTCTCAAAACCATTGAAATCACTTTAATAAGAGTCGACGAAGGTTCAATAAAGTCGTTCGAATTCCTAATCGTAAGCCTGAGTTGGAGCTGGACTCAAACCTTTGATATACGACTAGAACGACAGTTTACTTCAATTTTAACCATTCGTTAATGAGTCAATCGCTACTTCCGAGCATTTCGTTGATTATCCGACCCCGCGTTATCTTTGCTCCGAATTTCCGAGCTAGTAATGACGGAGTAGTACTGCCTGATGCCGGATAGCGGCGAGCGGAATTTCTACCGACAAACATCACTCGATGGAACCCAAAAGTTTGTCCGGTGAAAGTAATCGGGCGGGGCTAACATTTTAACATTCCATTCCGATCTTCCAGAATATCCCATCCTCTCCACCCTCTAGATTCAGTCACACACGCCACTTATGCAGTAAAATAGCGTTAACGATCGATATAATTTTTTTAGAACTAACTTTGTCAATGCCTTCTTGCGATCTTCATGTTCTGTAGGAGAGGTGCTCCACGAATGCAACATCTCTTCTGCTATTTCGGGTGAAAGTTTTATCTTTCCCTCAGCCAATATATCCTTCTTGTGGAAGTCCACCTGTTTCATTTTGTTACATTTTAGTTTCTTGTGTTGGCAAGCGTAATCTAATTACTGGAAACCCTCAATCCATTTTTGACTTGATTGAGTTTTAGCGATATGTTGGGCACTCTTTTCGGAGAGGTTTGTTTAGCACTGAATACAAAAGTAAGCCTCGGGATTTGTGTAAACACTAATTAAATTACCTTCTATTTTAACAAGCTAACACACTGGGTTGAATGATCGTCGCTTCATGGTTTCTATGTGGATGTTCGCAACTAATTTCGTTTATGGTCTATTTAACTTAACTAATAGGCTGTTAGTAAAGTTATATGGACATCTAGGACTCTTCTTTCTCTTCTTGGGAAGATCTGCAATCAAGTCAACCAAATAATCTGAGTGAATGTATTTCTTTTTCTTACCTCACGGCTAACGTCGGCCGCCATTTCGACTGGATAAACAGCAACCATATACTTTGGCATTCCTTTTGGTGGAGGCATCAAAATATCAGTCACGAAACGGGGGAAGAAGTTCAGTAGGACATATCGCTTGTCATCGTATCGTCTCGGGCACCAAATACCCGGGGCGTACTTTTCTTTACCGTATAGTGCATGCCAACTACAAGATCAGAATTTTAGAGGTAATTAAATATTGCTCTAGACATTCTTTAAAATAATATAGCACCTGTAAGGTGCATGATCTATTGCATCCTTTAAATCCACTGGGCCAACCTAATTTTAGTGAGGATAATAAATTTATTATTTACTTTACATTGTCTTTTATTTCGGTCAACAATTTCAGAATACCATAAATGACCTATTATAATCCGGATGGCTAATGTAACCATAGGCTTTAATAGAACCCAGGACTTTCTCTGGATTTCTCCATATAGCGGAATAGAGAAAGTGGTGAAAGTTTTTGATCTCTGAACCTGCCTGAATGAATAGAGCCGGGGGGTTTTATTAGGGCATTACGGTATATTAAACGGAACCTTAAGTTGAATGTAGTCATCTGCAGTTTGTAAAAGACTATTTGGGTCTGGTTTTTTCCCGGCATTCATCAATTTTCGAACTTCGACACTCTCGATGAGCATGAAAAGTGTTTCTCCTTCTAAACCTTCTGGAAGGAGAACTGGAATCATTTTCTTCTTCTTCTTCCCCTGTTTCGGAGCTGATTCCATATCTTCCGTATTTTCTCGTTCTTCGGGGTTTGTTTGATCATCATCTCGATCGTCATTCCCATCTTTCTCATCATCTTTGATCTCGGGTTCCACATAACCAAAATCCTAAATGCAAACATAGCTATCATCATCAAAGGATTTAACTTCACAATTATTTTTGAAACGATATGGCATGTGTAACAACGAAATGTATTTCCTTGTGTGCTGAGTCAAACTCTTATAACAAAAGTACAGCCATTCCAATTTTATCGAATTCATTGTCTTACTTCAAGTGGTTCATTTGGGTCCAGTATCTCAGTAGGAATTCGGAAGAGGTTTCGTACACCGGCTTCATATAGATTCATAATACGTTCTTGCTCGATCTACATTAGAACAACAACGAAAATCTATCGATAATTAATTTCGATCCTCGCAACACATTGTGGTTCGATGAATATGATATTGTGGGTGGCTAACCTTAAATTCTCCTTGAAGTGCGTCCCGAATCTCTGAAATTCAAAAAGTGAAAACCATGTCATGTCAAGTAATTTTTTTTATCCGTATGCGTATCTCGTGTATTTTGGAACTTACCTGTGACCGCTCCGGTCTCTAGAAGGAAAGACTGGATGACAAGGACAGTGTATGCTTCAGTGTTTGTCATGAGACGAATGCTGGATTGTTGTCTTAACTTGTTCAGCTCATCGGCTGCAATTGCAATATTGATACTATTATTTTCCGCAGATTGAACTAGGTATGCTGGGACAAAATCCAAAAATATAACAAGCCTGATTCATCCTCCTCCTTGATCAGCTTTGAAAGCCGCATGGCTTCTGCCTCAGCTTTCTTTCGCCGAGTCACTTCATCATCAATGGAAATCTAGAAAGGATTTTTACGCGTAAAATTCTCCACAATATGTACATCTAATTGTGTAGGGTCGAATGCTATTTACTACCCAGTACACATGTTTCTTTATCTACAGACCTTAAACAGTCAATGCACTAATAAGTTAATAACATACCAAGTTTCGTCTTGACTTTCCGGTCATACATAAAAGTTCATGTTCAAACTCCGACTTGATGGTCTGCACTAGTTTTGGAGCATTTGCACCTCTGACAACCTTTATCGGTTTTCCACCCTAGAAATTCACAGAAACAGAATAATTTCACAGCAATAGTTTCATGCTAGCATTAACTAATATTTGTGTACTGCGTACCCCAACAAAGAGCCAAGTTGGTTCACTTTGGTCCTTGAACATTAGTAAGTCACTAATATTGTCTGAATTTGCCTGCACAGAAATGTTATTTTTAGAGATATATGATCCATCATACAGTTCCAGGAAATGTCTGCTCAATTTAGTAATGTGAGTACTTATTCCAGCACTACTTGTGAAATGAGAAGTGGTGAAGACACTTTCACCCTCTTTCATTACTTATTCAGACGGACTTTTAGTTCTAAAATAGTATGTAGCACTTTATTTCTTAAATACGTAGATACAGGGAAGATATGAAATGCTGTAAGTCTTAGGCGTAAGTATTCATTAATTTACTGACTTTCAAATTCTTGAGATTTAAGTATCCGAACATACTATGGAGCAGAAGTAAAACTCTCCTGAAAATTACGGTTCATTTGATTCGAAGAGATTTTTTGAATGATTTAGCATTATTCTTTTCAGTTTTAAATTTTAACTCAGTTGATGTAAGACAATTACTATTTTCAATTAAATTCGGTTACAGTTAACGATACCAGCTATTGTTCGTCGGTAAAGTGAAAGCAGGTGAAAGTCAGACTTCATCTACCCTCTACAATGCCAGCGTTGGAATAAGCGCTCGTACTCTTAACTCCCGTGGATATAAGATATGCACTAGAAAATATTTTGAAGGATCTAGGAAGCCATCCCGCTTGAAATTCCGACTCGCGTAGCGGCTATGACGAGCGCTTAACTAAAAATCGGCATGAAACTACCCTAAAAGTCGAAAGTTTGAAAGGTTTTTCGAAAAAATACACCCAAAATAATTTCTTAATTCCGCAGATTATTTCCTTCAAATGCATCAGGATTGAAAAATCAAATTTTCCTACGTCGGTCACACAAAACTTTAATTTTAAAACTTCAAAATTTGGATACAGATATATCAAAAAAGATAACATCTAATCAGAAACGATGGATTTCTGAAAAATTATTATTTCAAACGTGTTCTTGTCGAATAACCGGCGCATATGAAATATTTTTTGTTTCTATCTTATTGGGAGGACAAATGTTTCCAGCCACCCCGTATTAGCAGCTTTTGACTTCCAATTTACACTTACGACAGCCAACCATAAGCGATCGTCATTCACTTCAACTTTCACTCTCTTCAGAATGCTGACCATACTGACACATGGCCCGGCAAACCCAGCATAGACATCCACGACTGCAAAGAAGATATCCCAAGTCAGATCTTATAAACACGTATCTCCAGCAAACTTGGAATTATTAGTTTATTTGTTTGATTTTCACTTACTGATGAGGCCTTCTCTACGAAGTAGATTTCTCCATTGCATCTCAGTCTCAACCTCAATTTGCAAGGAGGTACTCTCTGTCTGCTTCTTTTTGGCTGCCATTCTAGCAGTCTGTGACAAATAAAGTATAAAATAGAATGAAGATTATACTGAACTTTTTAATTTGTATTATGTGCACAAAGTTTAGTAAATTCTACAATAGTGACCTCCTGTAACCCTAGCTCCTGACGACCAAACTCAGGTCTAACTTTTTTCTCAATTTTTCTAATCAAGCGATGCATCATCATTTTGGAGAAAATCGCGTGTACGTATTCTGCTCTGCCGGGATTTCTTTATTTGAGAGAACTAATCAGGCTGTGCGTGGCAAGTCCAGTATGCAAAATCATACTGAACTGTCTGATGCAGAAGATATGCGAAATAAAGGATTGCCGATTGCGAGAAGAGACAAGACAACGAAAGCAAAGCAATGTAGTGTAAGTTACTGGTGATACTTACTCGATAAAGACTTGACACAAGGGAACTACTTTTCACGTAAATATCAAACCGATTTAAAAATCAGTTGAGACAGTGTCAAGTGAATGACTAGCATTTAATTTTGTTTTACAGCTAGAGATCTACGAAACATTCATACCAAGGCGTTTCAAGGTAGAATACTGAACTGAAATCTCTAATGTGAGTAATGAAATAGCAAAATATAATTATAATTAGAAATGATTTTAACTTCTGACGCAGCTTTCACATTCGTGACTAGAATACTTGAATTCATCGACTATTTTGTAGCGTCATCTGAGTTTTACGTGAAGAGTGATTTCCTTGTTAGATTCTGAGCGCTTAGTTGAGTGGGTGAAAGCACCACCCATCAGTGTGAAAAAGAAAGTGTCACTCTCCCAAATTGGACGACGTGTCCTGTCTATTAATTCTTTCTATTGAATTGGGTGGAATAGAGTCGAGTTGGTCGAGGGATATGAGAAGACAACGAAATAGATTTCAAGTCCATTTATGAAAACGTGTGCGTCTGCAAGCAAAACATGGAAAAAATAATAAAGGGAGAAAGCAAAAAGGGACACAAGTTAGATAGGTAGATTATGAAAGCACATAAACTTTTATATCTCATGCATGTATGCATGTAGTGAGAAAAATAACACAATTCACAGCTTGCCTTTTCCTCTTCCTTTCCATTTTTTGTCGAATTTGGTTTACTTGTGAATAGATTCACTTTACGAACTCGAACGAATTTCACGTTATGACCAGTAGTTGGACTGAAAGTATTTTGTCCTCCAAAATTTCCCTGTTCCATATTTTCACATTCACACGTTCCTTTCTTTTCTTTCTTAGTATTTTGTGAGAATCCGAATGATATCATTGAAATGGTACAAGTCAATAATGCTAAACCATGAAACTAACAAAATAGACCAGTCTGAAGGCATTCATTCGTGCCTATCTTATTTTTCGAGTTTCTAGGAGGAAAACTTCCATAATCACGAAAAATGAATAGATTTATTCGACTGTAGAAACTTCTTGAATGAACACAGGTGGAAAACATTAGTAAAACAAAATATGTGTTCGCCCGATAAGGTGTTCGGATGATTTCTCTTGATGATAAAACTCTTGCTCGACTGTATGTTCTCGTGGAATGAAAATCTGTCCAAGAAGTCAGTTTCTATTTGTACTGTTCAATTTGCTTTGTTCATATTCTCTGAAAGTTTTATACATGTGCATACACGTTGCCGACACGACAAGGTTTTACACGTGTTTATGTTTTATTCTCTGTAACTAAAGCCAGATGGAAGGGAGAAATATTAATACTCGATTGACATGCGAATTTAGATAGAATAAACTCAATCTTTCAGAACTCTACATCGGGGTCAGCCCACATATCTATTCTACTGTGTCTGTAGTACTCTCTACACATCAGGTTGGACTCGTAGTAATATATTTTTACCATTCCATTTTTGTTGCAGCCTTACGCATGCAACGACATTAACAACAGAGGTGTGTTTCATAGACATTATAACGTCATATTTATGGATTATGTCTCTAAAAGTCGGGAAACATGGATAGGGTAGATAATTTACCTGTAAACCAGTGCAGTATATTGAGTACAACTTGTCTAATTCGTGTTTTACAACCTTACAATAATATATGGGTAACACTGAAGTTATCGGCGCCCTAATTTCTTTTCTAAGTCTCCACCTCCCAAACCAAAACTCTATTTTCGCTGATTTTTATGATTGGTGACATTTGGAACACCGTTTTACTCCATAATTCTTTTTTGAAAAATTTAGGATAGGTTAGCTCTTACTAACGTTGTTAAATTCTCGAGCATTTAATATTTGAAAATATTCTCGAGAAGATTCTCGAGAATATTCTCAAACTCTGTAGCATGTTGCCCCAAAAATTTTCAATTCATGCATGGACCATTGGTTTGGATTGGAGTGGATTTATATTTATTTAAGTCAACAAAACTATAGCTCACACAATACAATATCAAAATGTGAATGACGAATGTTTCCGATTTTTTTTACTGATATCATCAATCTTACCGATGTATGTCCTAGTCACAGATATTGATTAAACCAAACTGAACCAAATGTGCTCCTGAAAATTCCAATCAATCGGTTCCAAAAGTACAAGAAGTCAACATTTGTGTGTATGTTTGTTCTCTGGAGTGCTACCCCTTGCATTCAGGCGTACTAGGTAAACGAACTGATTGTCTTATCAGAGATACATTATCAGATGTTAACATTTACAATCAGCTACGTTACAGCAGTTCAAATAGTCCAGATCCAGTGGCGGCACTAGGAGTAGGCACAAGTAGGCCCGTGCCTACTTGTAATTTTGTGCCTGTACACTTGATAAGAAGAATCTCCAGATCTCTCCAAAAAAATCTCGGCCCTTCGGGCCGATTTTCCATTTTGTAGTTTGATTTACAACTAGAACGCCAAGAATGCTGGCGAATTGTTCACTTTCTATCCTGCTTCATCAAAGAAACTCAAACAAATCTCGGCCCTTCGGGCCGATTATGATGCATAATTTGTTATGAATAGCACTTCGTCTGCAAAATTTATTCGTGCCTACGTGTCAAAAAATCCTAGCGCCGCCACTGCCCAGATCTAAAATTATGGCATCCTGGAACTTCGCTAAGACCCACCAATTTGAACTTTAAGATCGGGTGACTGGGTCCCTTTAGAGCAGTTAAATTAAAAAACGCTCCAGATCAACTTGATGAATTCATACGTGCATGCGGCATAAACCGAGATTGTCTTGCAATGAGACAATACGAGGTCCTTCACCGAAGTTCGTCTAGTCGAATTTCTCGCCATTAAAAAGCGTGTCCGATCAAAACAGACTTAATCAATAAATCCGTTCTGCAAGGAAACATAGTAACATATTATCTCAAGTAAACCTAATCCATAGGAACTAGTTTTCAAAATATGTATCCTGAGTCGTGGATAATTTTCAAGGGTAGACGACTAAACATTTTCGTTTTCTCCCTCTCACTTGCAACTCTAATTATAAGTACCGATTTTCATTCGTAGTAGTTTCAGAGTCCAAAGGCTTTCACCACTTTCTCCATTAGGATACATAAATATTTGACAATAAAACAACCCTACAAATCTAACTCTGTTCACATGTTAGTTTGATCTGACACTGTCTGTACATATTACACAGGGCAGACATCAACCCCAAACTAATACTTTCAAGTTTTATCGCAAAAGCTCAGTGATGAGGCAGGACTCCTACTTAAGCTACTGCAAAGTCATTTTCTCATTTTCAGCGGCGTCGGGACAAGGAGATAAACGACATCGCGCAGTTTGTATTTTCCGACCCGTACACGCTGTGGAGTCAGTCATTATATAAATTGAACACGCGTTTCATAGAGATGCCTGCTGTGAGCACACAAACTCGGCATTTTTGGCCAGTGTCCTTTGAACACGAGTAGTAAGATGCAAAGCTGGTATCTATCAATCTATCTAAGGTGTCAATGAATTAACGTCAAAAGCGGAAAGTCCAAAATGTTAGCCTCATACACTATAATATGAGTTATGATAATTTATCACTGTTGACTGTAGTACGGAGTTCTATTCCAAAGCAAGTTATCGTTATGTCGTTTATAAAATTATTTGGACCGAAGAATGTATTGTCCAGCCGAAAATCCGAGGAAAAGCGACAGTGTCGATGTTAGCGACTCTAATTAATTAGCTGGAAATAGGAATATACATAAAGCCTAGCTGGTGCGCCTTGCCTGAGTGATATGAGGTTTAAGAGAATTATTATTATACATAGGACTACGGACCAGACTGTTGCCGTGTGGAAACGCCCACGAATATCACAAAATCGACACAACTCACCAACCACCTTTGTTTTGATCAATCTTCAGAGCTCCCCCCTCAGAGTTCTCTATACTATTCTGAAAGGAAGACCTCCTGGTTTAGAAATTATACGTATTACTTCTTTATCGTGTATTTTCAGAATTAATCTGCTACACTTTATTTGCTGCCTTGACTGTGAAAAAATTAGTTTGGTATTACGTACACATTCGAGGATTCATGTTGATATTGATATGCCCATCAAGACCACAGTTACTAGGAGATACCCATTGATTTAATAAAACCATTCTCCGGGAAACCGGAACTTAAACCGAAACCGCACGTCAAGAAAGTAATGAATCCATAGTTTTGAAATGACATATAGAGGCATGGGAGGGAACGTATTTTCGTTGTGAGAACGACCATGCTAATTAATATTAAACTAAAACTTCAAGCAGAATTCTTAAAAATAAAATAAAGGATTGTTCACTGTTATCTCTAAACGTACTAGACGGCATGACATGAATGATGAATTGAAATGCAAGCCAAAGTTGAATCGGATCTTGAGAGAAACTGAATCAGCAGAAATTAATAACCAAACATTTTTTTCAGTAACGGACTTTGTGATGTGTGAAGCGGATATTTCGTGTCGAATTGATGGTTGATTCGAGCTCAAATGATTTTAGCGTGTACTCTTCTGAGGGGATTAGCTTCCAGTGGTATTTACCTCCTAGGCTAAGTATTAAGCTGAGTGAATACTGTTTTGAATATTATCTGGTAATGACAGCCAAAGTCGAGTTCCTTATTTGAACACATTTCTTTCGAATTTATTCTAATGTGAGCTTGAAGGTAACTTATTATTACTCCGGATCATACAGTCCTACCTATATAACAATTATTATATGGCTCTGAGAGAGAAAGATCTTAACTCTGACTTGACCTATGCAAATTCGGAAGATGTACGGAACAAAGTCTCTCCTGAAATATTACACATTCGTAAAATAGTGTCATTAATTATTTCATTGTCAAGATTGTACGCAAAATAATTTAAAAAATAAAAGTGTACACGTCATTTATAAAAATAAACAATACTACATATTTATTTCTCTCACGCTGAAAAAAACGAACTTAAAAACTTCTTTCTCTCTTCAGTCAGACCGGTGTTCCTTCTCTCATTTCGAATCTCTTGCTCGGGCTCCTTAGTACTAATTTTTGAATTATTCATTTTCGTCCGAGTGTCCTCCATTGGATCCTTAGGAGTACTGAGGAAACCTTTCCGTTTTAGATTTTTGCTCAGGTCAACAGATTTAGAGAAGAAGTTGACTTCTCTCTTCGCTGCAGAAATCTCAGTTCGGAGTTTCTGTTTCTTTGATATCCTTTCATATGCTAGCCTTTCATTTAGATGAGTCCATTGGAATCTGTAAGAATCACCACGATTACGTTCAAAATCGGAGTTTGAAGAAAAATCAGTCACTTATTGAAGCAAGCGGTTGCAAGCTTCGTCAACAAGTTGAAACAAAGCACGTGAGAAAAGGAGTAATTTATTTGTACCCTTGCAAATATTTGATGTTCCATAGAAAGTCGTGGTAGATTTTTCGTTTCTTTCCACCGACGGGGTTATTATTCAGAATATGAGCGGCTTTTTTAGCATGCCTTCGTTTTTTAAACTCTATCCAACCTTCTGTGAACGTTTGATTTCTTTTCTTTCCCTTCCAAGAAGACTCTGTAAAACAAAACCACGAAACGTTAAGTCAATTCGCCTAATAGTACATATAATAGCAATATTCAATCGCATTGCGCTGGTAATTAAAATTAAATGAAACCAAAACCAAAGCCGGTACTAATGATTAAGAATGATGAAGAGGTTCAAATGAATTTCTAGTTTACTTAATTATTTTAAGCGGTTGTATGCATAAATGAGCTGCCACGGTCTATTAGTTAGAACCATGAACGGGAACCCAATTTCTACAAGTTAATATTTCCTCCTTAATGTCAAATTAGCTACAACAGCTAACTTGGGGTAAGTGGAGGATATGGAATCGCAGACTGTAATTATTTTAACGAATGTAAAAGCCGTTTTGAAATACTTAAAAAGTACTGAAGAAGAATGAGACACGTAAGGCAACACTCCTATTTCTTCAATATGCAATTTTTCAAAATTCATATATATTATAATTTTAAATAAAAGGGAAACTTTAGGTCCCGCTATAACAATAACCACACGTCAATGGTAGAGTGTAGAATAGAATAGAATAGAATAGATTTATTGTGCTTTTTAAAGAGCCGCAGCCCACAACACACTCCACCAATTTT